>JACEIK010001244.1:186726-199461 GCA_018107945.1 Datura stramonium
AGTGAGTTGTTGCAGCAAATGCAATAGTTGTTTGACAAATCAAATAGTTGCTGGAGTTGTTGCAACAAGTCCAGTAACTGCTTGATTTTATTTCAACAATTGAGGAAGTTGTTGCAGCAACTTCACCTCTTCTCTGAATAAATCAAACAACTGAGTGAGCTGTTGCAGCAACTGCAACAATTGTTTGACAAAATCAAGTAGTTGCTGGAGTTGTTGCAACAAGTCCAGTAACTACTTGATTCTATTTCAACAACTGAGGAAGTTGTTGCAACAACTTCACCTCTTCTCTGAATAAATCAAACAACTGAGTGAGCTGTTGCGATAAATGCAACAGTTATTTGACAATATCAAATAGTTGCTGGAGTTTTTGCAACAAGTCCAGCAACTGCTTAATTTTTTCCAACAACTGAGGAAGCTGTTGCAACAACTTTAGCTCTTGTTTGACTAAATCAACAAACTACTAAGGCTGCAACAATACATTTCTAGGGTATATAATTATGAAATGATACTTACCAAGTCTCTAAGAGGTGGTAAATAGATCAACACCAACTGCTTTGTTATTCTTCGTAGCCAGCCATCTAAGGATCCACGGAGAAGACACTTCTTCTGGGAAGTCCTTAACTTGATGCCATAGGTGAGGAATAACTTCAAATGCCAAAGTATAGATAAAACAAAGTCATAGGGAATCAGTATAAAGGATGGAGTCAAAATAATTAAATAGTCAAGCTAATAAAATTTACCATTAAAGCCTAGGGAAAGCCATATAGGTTAATGGTGTTCATGTTTGGCTTTAACTCCCTCAAAAAATATTCAAATGTGAATTTGAAGCTTTTTCAACCCCATGGATAGGCATTGAATGCTTCATAGTCTGCAGAAAGTTTGATCCAATCAGAAGAGATGTTCTTCCCAATATCTCTTGCACAAAGAACACTGTGCACAAACCAAACTAAACACATTGACTTCTTCACATTCCTTTGAACTGTTTTGGATTTCAAGTGTTCAAGAAGATTCTTTTCTTTGTAGCTTTTTCCAACTAACTTGAACAAATCCTCACCTTGGTTACCGGTTTGGCTCCACCAACACGAGGAGGAGAATGACAGTTTAATCCTGTCATAACAACAAATTCCTTCATGCCAAAACATATAGGCATGCCGCAGTAATTAATCCAAATTTCATCTTTTTTGTCATAGATGATCCTGTGACGTAGGAGACTGAACACCATAGTCATTTGAAATCTTGGAGTGGTGTCATCGGGTAAGTCTAAAAATTTTCCAAAACAACTTCTTTTAAAGAATTTCACTAAATAATTTTCCCTTAAGATCTTTTTAAATTTTGTAAATTCTCTACCTATACTTGATCTAACAACAATGTCACCCTCTAGTTCTCCATGCACATCCATCAACATCTTTAAGTTGTAATTTTCAAACCTTATATTTTTTACAACTATCTCAGTGGAAGTTGTGCTTGGATCTCTTTCACTACTAGATGCCTCAACAGGAGTAGAGGGGACATTCTCATCATTCTCTTCTTCTTTTTTATGATCGACTGTTGTGGTGTTCTCATTAGTATCATCATCATCATTATTTTCATCTTTCCCATCTTCATTATCACCTTTCCCATTTTCATTATCACCTTCCCCATCTTCATCATCCTCTTCATCTTCATTATCACCTTCCCCATCATCATCCTCTCCATATTTATTACCTTTAAAAGCATGTCCACTTTCAGTTTGTTCTTGGGAGGAATCATCTTCATCTACTTTAGAGGCTTCTTTGGCTTCTAAAGCGTCATCCTATTACTTCTAGCTTGATGCGACCTCATTTTCCTCTATGACTCCTGCTTGGTTAGCAAGCACATCCAGATAGCCAGGACTCTCAGGTTTATCATTTATTTTTTCTTCTTGAGTCTTAGTTCTTTTTGATCTTCTAGAATCAGCAACACTTTTGTTGGTACTTCTTTCTCTTTTTGAAGTTATTTTATCTGTAAAATATGAGACAAAATATAAATAAAAAATTAATTTAATCATTCAGTCAAAATAAATAGTGAAAACAACCGCTGCAAATCAAAAAACTAAAAAAAATATTGATTTGTTATTTAAAACTGTCTAAGTTGTTGCAACAACTTCAACAGTTGTTTGATTTTATTCAAAAGTTACTGAAGTTGCTGCAACAAGTAAAGCAACTTTTTGATATTTACCAAAAGCTGTGGTAAAAATCAAACAGTTGTTGACCCCTATTTACTCTCTAAATTACAAAATAACAACGAGTACAAAGGCAGCACCAACAATTTGTTGCAACAGCTTCAACTCTTGTTTAGAAAATATTGATGTTTTTAACAAGTGTGAGAGTTGTTGCAACAACATCAATAGTTGTTTGATTTTATCCAACAGTTGCTGATGTTGTTACAACAAGTACAACAACTGTTTGATTTTTACCAACAACTGTGGAAGTTGTTGCAACAACTTCCTCAGTTGTTGAAAAAAATAAAACAGTTGCAGACTCCTATTTACTCACTAAATTATGAAACAACAATGAGTACAAAAACATCACCAACAAGTTGTTGCAACAACTTCATCTCTTGTTTGGCAAATAAAAGTTTTTTCCAATAGGTGTGTGAGTTGTTGCACCAAATTCAATAATTGTTTGAAAAAATCAAACAGAGACTGAGGTTGTTGCAACAAATTATAAACTTGTTGCAACAACTCCAACGACTTGTTGCAACAACTCCAGCAATTGTTTGATTTACTTCTAGCAGTTGAGAAAGTTGTTGCAATAACTTAACCTATTATTTTACAAAATCAAACAACTGCTGAGGTTGCAATAATTTTTTGTTGCAACAACCTTAGCAACTTCTGATTTATTCAAACAAGTGCGAAAGTTGCTGCAATAACTTCTTCTTATTGGAAAATAAATCAAACAACATCACAGTATTTTTTCTAGAACAACAACTCTAACAACAAAAACTCCACAAGAAAAACAAGTCCAGCCTACCGGTGATAATATTTTAAAAAAACATAACAAGAAAAACAAATACAACAAATAGAATAAATAAAGTCATCTAACAACATAATATGCAAAACTCTTCTTCTTCTTCTTCTTCAACAACTGAAACCATTTTTAGTTCGAAAAGTCCAAAACCCTAACTGTTCAACACAGAGATATTTGATAGAAGTGAACAAAAATTACCTCTAAACAGAGTAGTGTGCGTTGATGGCTCACCGGCGTCGATTGGGCTCACTGGTGTGATGATTTCTGAAGAAAAATTACTTTGGAAGAAGAAGATGCATAGTGAAGAAAGAGGAGCAGCGGTTGAGTGAAAGAGAAGAAGAAGAGAAAAGAAAGGGAACGTCGTGTGGGAGTTGGGGGATTTTGAATTAATGGGTTGAGTTATGTTGTATTTTTTAAAAGATTAACAAATTTTAAATATTACACTTCACACCCCATTTAACTTAATCATAATTTAAAAATTATTTTGACCAAAGCTGATCAAACTTGTCACCTTTTTTAAGTACTACACATTTTTATCACCCACAGTTCACATCAAAATATTAGTTAGTCTCCTTTTAATTTCAACAATCAATGCAACTATCAGAAGTGCTCATGGCAGTATATACAACATACGATGAACATATGCCTATGATGACTAATATACATAAGTTCACACATACCAAAATAGCCTACATGAAATCATACACCGTAAACCTAGAATTGGGCAAAATTAGGTGTTCCATAAAACAATTCAGAGTTCAAACAACATAGACTTACTTTGATGAGAAAAAACTCCAAAAATTATGTCCAGATATTATTAGTCATAGAGAAGACTAATAAAAAGTAGGTAATCACTTCAAGTAAAAATAGAAGGCTGAGTTCGACGATCAATACAGAGAGAGGTTGATTTCTTTTTTAAAAAAGTTGGAACAAAGGCTTACAACTTATATTCCGTTAACAAGCCTGGAAATAGTGGGACGCACGCCACTACATTTATTATTGTTTAGTTATTTTTCTCTATCAAAACTGGCAACAAAAGAGGCATTTGAGTGTATCTCTCTGTTTTCTTTCGAAGGGGGTGGGGGAAAGGGTGGATGGAGAGACTTGGTTGTGTAATTAAAGAGGGAAGCATATGTCATATTTTTTATTAGTAACCACTGGGTATTAATTTTATTATCATCTGGGTATTCTTTTCTTGGTAATATTAAATTGAAAATTAACTTTTAACAATTGAAGAAAATTGTGTCGTAATAAATATATTTTTAATGACCAAATTCATATTCCTTCGTTAAGAGTTGGTCGTTAAAAGTAAAATTTCTTGTAGTGGCTGTTGCGGAAGCCGAATATATATAGAGTAACTAAGTCACAACAACTACATCGAAATGCAGTTAATAAATAGTAAATGAAACAAGAATAAATAAAGAACACCAAAAATTATGAGGTTCGGTAAAAATTTATTTTTTGCCTAGTCCTTAGACACTACCAATCCAAATTTATTTCACTCCAAAAGAATACAAGTGAAATTCTACAAGAGAGAAAAAGAAGACTCAAAAGCCTTAGAAGATCAGAAGGCAAGTGAGAGGTGTGTTACAAATGAATCAAGAGCTACCTATTTATAAGAATAAATTGCTTTTCTTGAGGTCATCAATGACATATCTTTGTACGTAAATGTCAATCTTAAAATATGTGAAACCATTTAATGTTTGGCAAAGTTTTTACTACAAATTTATTACCTTGACACTTCATAACAAAGAAATATGACCTTTCTTTCAAACTTTCACACTAGTTCACATAGAATATTTTAAAATTTAACGAATCTCCACCTTGGCAGGATTCCCATTTTTAATTTGCCTCCATGAAAAATTTTGATTGTGTCTTTAGCCTCATTCTTTAATGTTCAACAACATTGATCAAGTTCAAACAATGTTGAAACTTCACCGCAGTCACCACTTTTGTCAGCATATCAGTGAGATTTTCTGTAGGCCGAATTTTATGTACCATGACTCCACCTTATTTTATAATATCTCATACAAAATGATATTGAACGTCGATGTGCTTCATCCTTGCATGATAAACTTGGTTTTTTTTTGCTAATTACATAGCACTTTGGCTATCACAAAATACAATGATACTTTCTTGTCCAATTCCAAACTCTCTAAGAAACCATGAAGCCAAATTGCCTCATTCATAGTCTCTGTAATTACCATGCACTCTGTCTTAGTAGTAGATAAAGCAACTGTTGACTGTAAAGTAGACTTACAACTAACTGGTCATTTGCAAAAGTGAAAGAATAACAGTAGTTGATCTTTATTTATCCAAATCACCTACATAATTGGAGTCACAATATCCAACTAGATACTGACTATGTTCCTTCTCAAAAGCCAGCCTAACATCTACAGTATTACGAATGTATCGTAGAATCCATTTCATAGCTTCCCAATACTCCTTTCAAGAATTATGCATATACCTACTTACAACTCCTACAACATGTGAAATATCAAGCCTTGTGTAAACTATTGCATACATTAAGCTATCAATAGCATTGCATATGGGACTCTTGACATATATTCTCTTCAACTTCATCCTTTGGCGACATAGTGTTACTAAGCTTAAAATGAGGAGCAAGCGGAGTGTTAACTGGTTTTATTTTCTCATTCATGCCAAATAGGTCTAGTACCCTTTTCAAGTATTCTTTCTGACATAAATATAGTTTCTTTTAATGTCTACATCTTTTTATCTCCATGCAAGACTTTTTTTCACCTCCCCCAAATCCTTCATCTCAAGCTCCTTTTTTAGTTAAAAAAATTTCTTAATTTTCTTGTCTTCTGGAGGTAATCATCATATCATCAACATATAGAAGAAGATATATAAAGGATTTGTCTTCAAGCTTGTATAAATACATACAATGATCGTAGTTTCTTCTTTTGTACTTTTGCTGCATCATAAACTTGTCAAATCGTTTGTACCATTGTCTAGAAGATTGTTTCAATCGTATTTTTAAGACTTTAAAATCATAATTTGTAATTTAAATCATTATAAAACATACCCATGAATCTTAAAACAATATTAAAAATATGAATAGAATCAACCCATNATCTGATTGTTGATAATTCGGTTTGAAGATATAGAAACGAATAGAATCAACCCATGATAGATACATACAGATTTTTTCACAAATTGGGTTAGAACCCCATGGAATCATTAACCTTGAATTTCATGAATTTAGAAGAGGATTTGGGCATGAGAGTGAAGGAATACTCCCATTCACAACCTTACATACCTGGGTACTTTGATTTCACAATCTCCCTTGAAAACCGAAGTGAATTAAGGAAAAACCTAAGGAATCCTCTAGCTTGATCTCCAGTGAACTCCTTAATATTGCATGCATGGAATGGGAAGGCTTATAATAGGCTAAGAACTCTTAAAACCCTCCTAACTGAGCTTAAAATGAAGTAGTTTAGGACCTATGGGATTTGGAATTATGAAAACACCCGTACTAAAATGCAGGAAAATTACACAATGCTAGTCACCATGAGGGACACCACGACTCGTGGTGAACTTGACGACTTGTGGTGACCAACCCGCGGTGTCTACTGGCCAACCCTATATTTTCGACTCTGCTCCATACCATGACCAACTACATGAGTCATGGAGTCACATCACGACTCATGGTCACCCCAGACCAAGAATCGTTGCCAACCTCCCTTCACTTCACGAGTCACTTAATGACTCATGAAGTCCTCCCACGGGTCACTGGATGACTGATCTTATGTCCTAGGCAAAATTTTCCTATTTTCTTCGCTTGAACCCTTGGGTCTGACCTTAGGGACTTTCAGGGTATTACAATATCTCCCCCTTGGGAAAATTCATTCTCGAATATGAATGAACATATTGAGAAGCTGGGGAAAAACTATCATCCCAAATACTGAACATCTGAAGCTGAAAACCGAGGGAGTGATTGACTTCGAAAAGAAACACTTGACTGAACTGAATTCATGAATCACACATGCATGCACTGATATGAAAGAAACTGGAACACATGAACTGAACATGAAACTGAATAGAGTACTAAGGAGGAAATCAATACCTCAAGTTGGAACTTGGCCGGAAGGGAATAGATGCGGGTATTTCTCCATCATATCTTCTTCGGCTTCCCACATAACTCTCTTAACCTGCCGATTTCTCCACAAAACCTTCACTGAAGCTACTCCTTGATCCTCATCTTCTGAACCTGACAATTAAGAATCTCGACTGGAATCTCCTTATAACTAAGGCTATCCTTCACACCTATTCTTTCCACCAGAACAACCAAAGACGGGTCACCCATGAACTTCTTCAAAAGTGATACCTGAAAACTGGATTTACTGAAGCTAATTCTATGGTCAACTCCAATTCATAAGCCCCCTTGCCAACATATTTCACAATTCTGTATGGGCCAACATACTGGGGACTAAGCTTCCCCTTCTTTCTGAATCTCATCACTACCTTCATGGGAGATACCTTCAGAAACACCCAATCATCAACTTCAAACTCAAGTTCTCTCCTTCTCACATCAGCATAGGACTTTTGATGACTATGAGCTATTTTCAACCTTTCCCTTATAAGCTGGACTTTCTCCATAGCCTCATGAACAACGGAGCCATCTGAATGCTGGAATGGTAATTGATGTTATATGAAAACTCAATGAGAGGTAAATGATCATCCAAACTACCTTTGAAATCAATGACACATTCTATCAACATATCTTCAAGAGTATAAATGATCCGCTCCGCCTGGCCATCTGTCCGCGGGTGAAAAAATATGCTAAGCTTGACTTGAGTACTGAGTCCCTTCTGAAACAACCTCCAAAACTAGGAGGTAGACTAAGTACCCCTATCTTATATGATGTACAAGTGCACTCCATGCGACCAAACTAACTCCTGAATATACAATTTGACATAATCTTCTGGTGAATCGGTAGTTTTGACGTATAGAAAATGAGTTGCATCAGTCAACCTGTCTATAACCACCCAAATAGAGTCATACTAACGACGAGTACGAGGCAACCCTATAATGAAGTCCACTGATTTCCTCTCACTTCCAAGAAGGGATGGTAATGTCTTGAAGCACACCTCCAGGTCTTTGATGCTTAACTTTCACTTGTTGATAATTCGAGCATTTCGCCACAAACTCTGCAATGTACTTTTTCATGCCATTTCACCAGTAAACTTCCCATAGGTAACGATACATATTAGTGGCACCTGGATGTATAGTGTATCGGGAAACATGAGCCTTATGAAACATCTGATCTCTCAAATCATCCACACTTGGAACACACAAATGACCCTGACATCGAAGTACACCATCTCCCCCTTGGGAGAAGACCTCAACCTTTTGATTCTGAACCTCTTCCTTTAGCTTTACCAAAATAGGATCCTCGTCTTGCCTAGCCTTGACTTCAATCACCAAAAAGTATTGTGATCCATCCTAAATAATGACACCACCATCTGTCGAGTAAACAAGGAGAACTCCTAGTCATGCAAGCCGATGTACATCTTTCACCAATGATAACGCTCAAACCACACCTCCTTTGGAAGTATAAAGCAGACATTATCAATAAACAACCCAACTAGAGGTTGGGGTCGATCCCACAAGGAATATGGGAGGATGTAGAAGAACACTAGTGCTTAAGCTTTTTAGTTAATTATTTCCTAAGAGGGGGGAATATGTAAAAGTAATAAATAACAATGTTGAGAAATTATTTGTTGTTCCCAAATTAATGTAACTAACTAGGGTAAGTGTTCCCCATGACTTCATAACCACAACGTGTTTTATACTAGTGATCTATTCCGGTGCTTAGCATGCAATATCGGTAAGTTAATTTCACCTAAATGGTTGGTCTCCTATTTGGATTANGACTGAGTTTCCTTTTCTTTCTGAACCTCATCTTAGCATGCAATATCGGTAAGTTAATTTCACCTAAATGGTTGGTCTCCTATTTGGATTATTATCACCACACAACTTGGTTCGTCTATGGGTGTATGCTTTACTAACCCTTACCCTTAATATCAGGTTAGCTATTCTCGGACAAGGTCAAGTTATTAGATGAGGGTTGATAGCCTCAAATCTCTGTTCTTAATCCCTTTTCCCATTCACTACCTCCTTGGTCCAGTAAGTAAGAATAAGGCAAGTTCTAATTTTTGCAACTGTTAAAAATCAATTAAAACGAAGGAAGGCATAAACTTCGTCCAAGAATCACTAAGTATTTTACCTATGTATGTTAATTTGTCATGGTTCCCACAACCCTAGTTGTGGTGGTTTTAGCCTATCATGTTTATAAGTAAATTAATAGATTTCATGAATAAAAGAAAAAATTAATACTTACAACGTTGATAGGAAGAAACTCACTTGATTATTGTAACAATAACGAATAACAATTCCACAATCGTCTCGAATTTCCAAACGTAATACACCAAACTTGTATCTAAAAACTTAAGACTTAAAAGTCTAATCCTACTTGAAGACTTTTGAACTTGAAACTTCAACTCTTGGAGACATGCTTATTACATGAGAATAAAGGGGTATTTATGGTAGTAGATTTATTCTTTCCTTGTTCCTTGTTGAATTTGACTTGGACTTGATGTTCCTTTTCCTAGTTGAAGTAGGAAATCCAATTTTTACCTGTTTTGGAAGCCTTGCCACGTCGCCGCCCCATTGCCTTGTCCAGTTATGGTAACGGGTCACCTAACGACTCGTTGTGCATTGGCATGAGTCGTTAGGCTCCTTGTGATCTAACTCCTTCAAATTTTCAGTGAACCTTACGGCTAGTTCCAGTGATCTTCCAACGAGTCGTTTAGTCAACTAACGACTCGTTAAGTCTGTCGTCATCTTCACTAGTTAATTTGGCAATAATTTCTCTTCCAGCCTTCACGAGGACTTTACGACTCATTACTAGATATAACGAGTCATTCCCTCAACCCGTCAGGTACACTGTCTCTGCTTCTTCTAAATTCAACCTTTGCCCAAGACTTCAACTTCTTTTCATCTTCACTCCATAAGCCTCAAATACATTCAAATCTATCCTTTTTAGCCCTGAAAACATCTAATCACATGCATTAGCTAATTTTCACAAATATATAACATAAACATATGCAAACACATATAAATTTATTCTCAAAAAGTATAGGCAAAATATGTCTATGAAGTGCGTGAGTACGCCCTTCATCAACACACCACACATAAACTATTATTCATCCTCAAACAATCTACTACTTCCTTTCTAACAATTAAGAACAAAATTCATCCTACGAATAGGTCTACTTACACTTAAGATCATGAGACAAATCAATGAAGCTCAAACAACTCACTCGCATGCATATAGGTTCAATATTTAGATGTCAAAGTTCGAAATCACTTAACTTTTAAAAGTAACTCATCAAGACATATTTTGGGCCAACATGAATTATATGTAGTTTATCAATCAAGATTAAACCAAATTCTTACCATTATGCCCCTCACAATTTGGAGAGATGCCCTTTTCTCACACAAGATATAAGCCAATATAAGCTTAGGCATAAGTAAAACAATTTCCGCTCACTCTCTCAAAGAACTCAACATACATGCAAAAAATTATCCATAGGCTTGCCCTTAGTGTAATACTCTGCTAATATAGAATTATGAATTAAGGATCAATTAGGACTTTAATTTTTTTGTAATGTAGGCTACAAGACGGGTAGGAACTATTTGGCCAAGATAGTGACTAATCTCCCTAAGCACTTTAATACTTCACAACACTTTGATTTTTAGCTCATTCTTCAATTTCCAAAATTTTCTCTTTATACCTCCTTATTTTTCAATTTTTCAACTTAGGTGACTAGTGGGGATTTTTATTTTCATCATTGAGCTCATTCACACACATTTGTTTCTTCTTCTATTCCCACCCTTTACGCACCCCTACTCTAGCCACCCTCAAATTAAGCATTTTTTCTTATGTTGAGGTTCAAAATATCCAAGGAAGGAACATGCCAAAAACAGGTTCATTGTAAACAAATGGGTACGATTAATCGGTAAATCATGATTTTTTTCATCTTCAAATTTTCAAAGATCTTTCTTCTTTTTGTTTTCCTACTAAAAATCACCCTCCTTGTTTAACAAAATTTTACCTTTTTCTTTTCTTTCAATTCACCATACATTTTAGCTTTTCCCTTCACTTCTCCAATTTTTCTCCTTTCATACAAAAAAAATTCATTAAAGTGCTCTAGGAGTCATTTGGATCAAATACAAGTCAATAGAACAAAAAAGATTAAGCTTGTAATATGGCTATCAAAAGAATAGGCTTAGGCTCAAACATAGTTAACAAGGATAATTACAATCAAGGTAGGTAAAATAGGATAAAAATATTGTTGCCAAAGAAATTCCTATATCACTTCCTAAATCCATCATTCTTGTTTCTCTTCGCACACACATCGGGCAAGTTCTAGACGTTAATTTACAAGCATGGAGTATATCAAAAAATCCTTACTCACACAATGGCAAAAAATGGTTTAACAATGGAAATCAAGATCACATAGACACATATATTCATATTGCATGCATAATATAATTAAGCTTATTTTTTATAGTACAAGAGTCAAGTTCCCAAAATACTAAGTGTTTCTATCTTTTTCATGCATTTTTGAGTGAATTTAATAAAGTCTCAAAGATAACTAAAGTGAAGCACCTAACATTCGTAAGGGTCAAGTCTTGTTCTTCCTAATGACTAATTTACCCTTAAGAAAGTCGTCATCCATCCATCATCGGGCAAAGTCATGACTCAATGACTAAAAAATATAAAAAAATAAAAAAAACAAAAATCTAAACTCTCTAGTCGGTTCTAAGGGACTATCCACCGGAAAAGCACCGAAAATAAAAACCGTAGGAACCCAAAATAAAATAAAACTAAAAAAATACTACAAACCAACTAGCATGCATGAAAAATCATAAATCTCAAAAAAACTAGGCCTACCATGTGCAAATTTAGCAATTAAGGCATGCATGGTACTATGGAGTTCACTTCTCCCACCCCACACTTAATCGGTTACACTATCCCTACTGCTAAAACAAATAACCATAAAGTGATAGAGTGCAAGAAGAACTCCTTGGGCCTCTACTCATCGCTTTCAATATTGAAGCTCAATCTTTATTGAAAATCATGATCTATCACCTGCACACTTGAACAAACACATAAAAACGAACAATATAATTTATCTTGGGTTGCCTTCCAAGTAGCGCCTGATTTAACATCGCGGCACGACACAGGTATCTTGATTACTCAGACTTCATCAAGATACCTGTTGAGTCCTCGGTCACATCTTGACCGCTTGTTTTACCACGCTAACCTGTGACACGTCAAAAGATAAAACAAAAAAAAAGGAAATAAAGACTAAAAGTTAAATACAAGCAATTAATCTAATCCTAAATCGTATTCCCCGGCAACGACGCCACTTTTTGATAACGCTCAAACCACACCTCCTTTAGAAGTATGAAATGGATGTTGTCAATAGAGAACCCAACTAGAGGTTGGGTTTGATACCACAAGGAATATGGAAGGATGTAGAAGAACGTTAGTGCTTAAGCTTTTTAGTTAATTATTTCCTAAGAGGGGGGATGTTACACCCCGTAAAATTCCCGACACATAGATGGCCTATTCGCATGTTGGTTAAGAGTTTTAGAATTCCATACATGCTAGAAAAAGGCCCGGGGAAAGATCGGACAAGCGCCAAGTCGGCGC
>JACEIK010001244.1:211574-234405 GCA_018107945.1 Datura stramonium
TCTTCAGCTGCCTTCTCTATGGGGTTGATGGTTGGAAAAACATAAAGTCTGACTATGGTCTTTCGAACCTCTAGCCAATTGCCTAATTATGAACCTTGCAACTACACATATCAATTTGTGATGTAATAACTCATCTTAGGTCTAGTCTAATTAGTTCCCGTTGTTAACCGAATATCCGTTGCAGGTATATTTCTATCCTGCATGCGAATCTTACCTTCAATTTATAGCAAAGATAAGAGCATATTCCCCTAGTCCTCTTTCTACCCTAATAATTCTCCTTTCAGAGTCGAATTAAGGTTATAAATTTATCTTAATATTGGCCAAACACTAAAACACCAGAAGCAGGAATAGAGAACAACCATTCATGATAGAAAAACATTCAGCTGAAAATAAAATAAAATTATACAATCATACAAATAGCCTTAACCTCAGAATGAGGTAATTTAGCTACTCATTTGTTGGTTAAACATCTCCAAACAAGTTTTTAACATAGGAATAATTGAAATTTAGAAGAAAAGAGAAGAGAAATAACCCTAGAATTTTCTTCAGCTCAATTGCCGTTTCCCATGTTCTTGTCAATAATTTCAGATAATGAAAAATAAAAATCTAAGTGTTCTATTTATACAGGTGAAAAAATTCACAGTGACAAACTAGCTCCGTGGAACGGAGCTGAATGAAAGAGGTAAAATACTAAAGGTAAGTAGAAAGGAGAGGCAGAAAGATTAACCTGTAAGCTGGCTTATTCGTAACCTGCGTCTAGAAAACACTACACATACATAAGCGATGACCGCATAATTATATATTCATAAGCTATAGCTAGCAGACAAGAATGCAAACAAGAACCTAACTTGGCCCCCATAAGCCTGGAAGGTACAACCAGCACGAAATAACCCACTCGGGCCCCCCATAAGCCTTGGTGAGTGCACTTCAATCTATATACCCCTAACCAGGTTTCTATGACTCTACTGGTGCTATAGCCAACCTACCAGTCCCCAGGGTATGCAACTGACCCCACTCGGCCCCTGATTTGTAGCTGTGTCTGAGTCCGGTGGACTCTTGATATCTGCACCCGGGCACCAGGCTCGATAGGGGTGTGGTGCCGATACGGCATATAATAGTCCAGCCATGGAATGGACTGTATCAGGACCTGGGTCCCCATCTTTATCCCTCGCGGATGGCATGCCGCTCTTCTGGAGCAACGTCATCCCGCCCCTGGAGGGTGTCGACAAACCGAGTAACCCTGGGGTGGTCATGGATGGCTCCTAAGCGAGGGAAACCCCAACCAAGGTGCTGTACCAACATCTCAATCTAGCCACTCAAAAGGCGTAATTGGCCTTCTAGGCCTAACGCCACCGCTACTCGCCCCCTACAATAGTCTATAAGGCTGCTAGCAGGCATGCCGTGCACCTATCTCTAATCAGAGGATCCTGATAGTGATCATGGTCTCTAATAGTCTGGACTGAATAGGGCGAGAACTGGAGTGGTTCAACACAACTCTATGTATGTCCTGCCCGAACATTTATAACTCATAATAACTATGGGGTTGCGAATGACTGACTACTCAGTTCCTCTGGTCAGGAAAACTGTAGGGCTGGTACTGGTCGAACATGCTCCTGAGCGATCGTCCCCTAACCCTCCACAGGAAGCTTACTGACATTCTTAGTCTGAGGGTAGTGCTGTACTACACAGTGCTGGTACTTTAGACCCTATCCTGGTCTGGTCCAATCTTATATGATATTTCTGGGTGATTCCTAGCTTTAAGGACAAGTCTACCTAGACTTAGCCGTTCACGACAATCTGTACCCGAGTAGCTTCTAAGAACAGGCTGGGTAGCTGGCTCTGCCGTTGTCTGCGAATAAGGTTCCCTTCCTTAGGGTACCCACAGGTCTATTTAACCTGAACGATTGAACTGCTTCCTGGGTGATCTGTCGGGTGAATGCTAAGTCAACTGGAACTTTACAATTACTGCTAGTAGGTAACTAGATGACAGGCTGTCACTCAGCACTAGACAACCTTCGGCTGCTGACTCTCCGGTATGTCCTTCCTATCTGGATTTCTGGCCCAGGGGCGTAAAGGTATGCCAATGGCCTTTGGTCGTGCTTTTCTGGCTACACAGGTGCCAAACTAGTAGTTATATCGCCTAATTGCGCCTATACTGGTCAACTTACTAAATCAGTCTCGATAACTCTCACGAGCTCCTAAGGTTTAGGCCTGGAAATAAAACATACAATTCTACCAACAGGATGAACAAGAGAATAGAAGAGTTTCTATGACGCTTCTAGTGCATATCGTACTTATCCTGTCTTTCCCAACGTGGAATACTGCGGTATAATCTATATACGTTTTCTAGCAGCTAAGTAGAGCTTATATAACCGTAATCTTGATAGCATCTAATCACATCATATCTACTCTTTATGTACCAGCAACAGTTAATTACAACATGCCCAAGCACAATTTAATGGTAGCAACTATCTACAACATATGGAATCATTACTTATATTCGAAAACATAAGTCGTAATGCTGTACGATGAGAATACTTGCCGAGGGTTAAGCCTTACATACCTCGATTGTAATTTCCTGAATAACCACTGAGTTTCCTCTTGTAATTGCCAGCTCTCTTCAGCTGTAACCGTTATACTGGGGAGAGAGACGAATTTCAATACCAAATTCGGCGTAAATTGATAACTTTCGATATTAATATTGACTATACTTCAACTTAGCGAAACATGACCGAAAACATATTATTTCCCAAGAGCTCAAAAGGAAGAAATACTTACTTGAAGCTTGTGATCCTATAGAAACTAGTTTGAAGCAATTTTGACAATTTTGACTCGGAGTGGTTACAATTTGTCGGGCGAATTTCATGAAAATAACTCCGTATTAATGTTCCCTACAGGATTAAACTTAGATACCCTATGTTAATTTGAGTTTGGACAGCGTTTGGTAGCATAAACGGACGAGAATTACCTAAAAATGGCGTGTCTTTTCTCTGGTCGCGAATCTGTTAAATTGAAATGAAACCAAATGAAAATATTGAACTTATATAAAACTTGGGTGGTGGACACGGGGTCTATGGCACGAACCCCATCACACCAATTTACGGGCATGCCATGGTGCCTCACGCGTAGGGAGGGGGTCTGTGACACGCCGCCCCTGTTGCGGCCTGCTCCGGCCTTCTCCCACGCGGTCCCAATTCCACGCTCGTTCGACCTTTTCCGGGCCCTTACTCATATGCGCCGTACTCTAAAACTCTTGACTAACGTATGAATAAGCCGACTAAATGTTAGGAACTTACGGGGTGTAACATCCTCCCTCCCCCCTTAGGAACATTCTTCCTCGAATGTCGTTTTAGCTCACGAGGATTTAAATTCTTTAGCTACTATCCTGGAGAAATTTTGATAGAATCTCCCCTATAACATGGACTATCTGAAAACCCTAAAATGCATAAAAGTTCAACATAGGTACTTCACATAACACTATAACAACTGTTTCTCAACAAAGTTGTAGTCAACTGAGCAATATATGTAACACAATCATAGAACAACAAACGAATCAATAATTTACCTCAACTGCATAGTCTGGACTAAGCCCAGAATAAATGAGGATATTCGGATCTCATGTCGTCCTCGGCTTTCCAGGTCACCTCTTATTTATTCTTATTCATCCACAATACTTTAACTGAGGCGACATCTTTAAATTCTCAATCTTCGAACTTACTAACCCAGTATGGCAAGTGGAACCTCTCTATAGGTTAGTTCCTTAATAACTTGAGCGTCCTCAATGGGACACAACTTGGAGTGGGTCTCTTGTAGGTATTCCACAATATTGGCATGCAAAAGATTGAATGGACCAATTTCAGTTCTGGAGGCAATCCTGGCTCATGTGCCACTTTGCCCGCTTTTGGGAAGATACAATATGACCAATGAACCTAAGGCTAAACTTGCCATTTCTCTAATTCTCGTAGTTCCCTTCATCAGAGAAGCTTTTGGGGATACTCAACCGCTGCTTTAATCCTTAACTGTCTGTGTTGCACGTTAGGGTAAAACTTTCGACGACCCTGAGCTATTAGTACCCATTCCTTGATGAGTTTAACTCTTTTCGTCTGCTCGTTTTAACATGCCCAATTTTTCCAACCTCTGATTTATCTGCTTTAAGTCATCATACAGAGGGCTTCCACTCCCATTTATAATGGACCTCTAGAGTCTGAGTTGTATATTCTACTTGGCCACCTGTTTGGGTACGAGGAACCGTGCTTAAGTTGACATATGTCGCCGTCTGTTCTAACGCCTTTTCCTAAAACTTAGTCATAGATTGCGTCTCTCTGTCAGAGCTTACCAACATTGGGGCTCCATGCACTCCAACAACTTCTGGGATATTTAACTTGGCATAAGTCTTAACCGTGACATAATTTTATCTGGTGAGACACAAATGAACCTCACTAGCCTCTCTATACCGGCTCAAGTGAAGTCAAATTGCACTTGGTTTGAGATAACCTTTTGACTGTATCCAGGTCAATTACCTTCCACCCCTTCGCAGGCATGGCCACCTCCTATATTGGCCCGCTAGTTCCTGCTATCTTGTCTCTTTTTCTTGGGCCTGTCACTGGAGATCTGTTGCTATGATTCAATGGTATCTTCTGCCTTCCCATGCCATCAAGAGGTCTCTCTTTTTGACCCGTTGCGTTTTCATTAAATTCTAGAAGTATGGTCTGCTAATCGAAGTTTTTCTACCCTTGGAATATAGAGTCGACCTCTGGGTCTTATGATTTCGTCCCTTATTATCCTGAGGGCCAATGAATCCCTATTGGGCCTTCTTTCCAGGCTGTTGTAGGTTAAAGTCTCTATGTCGGTACTCCTTTACCTCCACAACTAGCGGAGATATTGCAGCAACTAGGCTACAATTTCACTATCTCTTAACTGTCAATCTGATGCTTAGTTTTCAACATCTAGCAATGGACCCGTACTTTGTCAATTTGCTTCAACCTGGGGGTGATTCCGGTTTCCCCTATTAGATACTTGTGCTGTTCCTCTTTCTCTCTTAGAATGAGCTCTAAAGTTCGTGCCTCATACCTCATACTTTCAAGGATGTTACCGACCAAGTCTACTGACCTGTATCCCTTCTGACTCGCACTCGGGATTATTTTGTTCATATGATCTCCCTATCCTTCGGTATCACAAACTAAGGTCATAACCATTATCTCGCAGGCGACCTGGAGTTAGCCGCAGTGATCCACGCCTTAAAGATATGGAGANCTCCCTATCCTTCGGTATCACAAACTAAGGTCATAACCATTATCTCGCAGGTATGTCCTGCCGTCATTAGCATGCTACGGCGGATTCAGCCTTTTTTTGACTTGAGCTTTATTCTTACTAGGGGTTCATCACTATTGGACTCTCTCATACACACTCGAGTGGTATTGACAATCTTATCCCCCTTTCTAGCTTACTACCGTAAGCATCTAGATAACTTGTAAATATTAAGGGCCGTAACTACTCTCTAATACTCCTCGGAGGCAACAATTCTAGCCCTCCTTGATTATTCATTTTGGGCACCATAACACTGATACTTACACTTTCTATTATACTGTAAGAACAAGCTAGGAGGTGGAAAATAACCCTATCTTACTATGGTAGGACTGAGGTATGGAACCTTAGAATACCCGAAGATTCGGAGGTAGGAATCCTGCAATTTCCACCTTCTTCGCACTTCTCAGATAATTCAACATCAACTGTTGCCCCTGGCTATTTCTAAATATCTAGTAGGTAAGCCAACTTATATGTACATAGATACTATACTCCTAACCTCCTACTCTGAGGATGTAGGGAGAACTGGGGGTGGCACTGGCATATTTATCACATCATAAGGTTCCTAGTACCTCAGGAGGATACTGGAGAGATCAAAGGCGTCTGCTCCCATCCTTAAGCCGACTGTCTCCCAACTGTGGCACCTCACTGGTACCTCCTCCTGCTTCTGTAGTTATCTTGCAACTGGCCGGTGCCTGTTTTATATCAAACATTGTCCTAGACAGACATAACAAGGAAAGCTTAGGGACTCAAGCCTATACAATTTTGCTCTATAGCACGATCTGAGAAGAAGGAGGGGTAACCATACTATCATGCTTCATAGCCTCCTGCTCATCAAATGTGATGCACAACACATTTATAAGCAAGACTCTACTAGACACGGCTTGCAAACTCCCTAGGATACGAACCGCTCTGATACCAAGTTTGTCATGCCCCACCTTGGGAAGCATGACTGACACCTGGTGCCACACTGGCAACTAACTGACCTGGCTAGGACAATGCATGTCTAGTGCTAGCCTGCGACTCAATTCAAGAAAACAACAGGCTATATCTCCACTGTAAATGCAGCCTTCGGCTGACAAGGCCGTATAGCCACCTGTAAATGAAAATAGCTAACCAACAATAGGCAATAGAAGGGATCCTATGCGGGCCGACAAGGACACCATGTTGTCTAGTTATAACAGAAATGAAGACGAGCTACTATATTAGGCCTCACACGGCCAACACACGAAACATAACTGATTAAGGCCCCACACGGCCAACATACAACTAACTAACTGACGACTGTAGTCTGCAAGCCTCTAAGAGTACAAATAGTGGTTGGGACAGGGCCCCGGCCTATCCACAATGCTATATAACTGAAATACAAAAATCTCTACAACCTGGAAACTCCAAATGAAAGGAGCTGACCCAACTGCGGACTCTGAACAACTGCTACTGAAGATCCTGAACCCTGTTTGTCTAAACCTACAGGCAAGTAATGTAGCGCCCCATATTTGGGCGTCAGTACAATATGTACCGAATATGCAAGGCAATAAATGAGCTGAATAAAAGTGGTAAAATACTGAAGGTAAGTAGAAAGGAGAGTCAGAAAGATTAACTTGTAAGCTAGCTTATTCGTAACCTGCGTCTAGCAAACACTACACATACATAAGCGATGACTGCATAATTATATATTCATAAGCTATATCTAGTAGACAAGAATGCAAACAAGAACCTAACCTGGCCCCCATAAGCATGTAAGGTACAACCATCACGGAATAACCCACTCGGGGCCCCCATAAGCCCTGGTGAGTGCACTTCAATCTATATACCCCTAACTAGGTTTCTATGACTCTATTGGTGCTGTTTCCAACCTACCAATCCCCTGGGTCTGCAACTAAGCCCACTCGGCCCCTGATTTGTAGCTGTGTCTGAGTCCGGTGGACTCTTGATATCTGCACCTGGGCACCAGGCTCGATAGGGGTGTGGTGCCGATACGGCATATAATAGTCCAGCCATAGAATGGACTGTATCAGGACCTGGGTCCCCATCTTCGTCCCTCGCGGATGGCATGCCACTCTTCTGGAGCGACGTCATCCCGCCCCTAGAGGGCGTCGACAAACCGAGTAACCCTGGGGTGGTCATGGATGGCTCCTAAGTGAGGGAAACCCCAACCAAGGTGCTATAAAACCTTCTCAATCTAGCCAATTAAAAGGCGTAATTAGCTTTCTAGGCCTAACGCCAACGCTGCTCGTCCCCTACGATAGTTTATAAGGATGCTAGCAGGCATGCCGTGCGCCTGTCTCTGATTAGAGGATCCTGATAGTGATCATGATCTCTAATAGTATGGATTGAATAAGGCGAGATCTGGAGTGGTTCAACACAGCTCTCTGTATGTCCTACCCGAACATCTATAACTCAAAATAACTGCGGGGTTGTGAATGACTGACTACTCAGTTCCTCTGTTTAGGAAAACTGTAGGGCTGGTACTGGCCGAACATGCTCCTGAGCAATCGACCCCTAACCCTCCACAGGAAGCTTACTGACATTCTTAGTCTGAGGGTAGTGCTGTACTACACAGTTCTGGTACTTTAGACCCTATCCTGGTCTGGTCCAATCTTATATGACATTTCTAGGTGATTCCTAGCTTTAAGGACAAGTCTACCTAGACTTAGCCGTTCACGACAATCTGTACCTGAGTAGCTTCTAAGAACAGGATGGGTAGTTGGCTCTGCCATTGTCTGCGAATAAGGTTCCCTTCCTTAGGGTACCCACAAGTCTATTTAACCTAAACGATTGGAATTCTTCCTGGGTGATCTTCCGGGTGAATGCTAAGTCAACTAGAACTGACAATTACTGCTAGTAAGTAACTAGATGACAGACTGTCACCCAGCTCACTAGACAATCTTCAACTGCTGACTCTCCGGTATGGCCTTCCTATCTGGATTTCTGGCCCAGGGGCGTAAAGATATACCAATGGCCTCTGGGCGTGCTTTTCTGGCTGCACAAGCATCAAACTAGTAGTTAATTTCCTAATTGCACCTATACTAGTCAACTTACTAACTCAGGCTCGATAACTCTCACGAATTCCTAAGATTTAGGCCTGGAAATAAAACATACAATTCTACTAACACGATGAACTAGAGAATAGAAGAGTTTCTATGACACTTCTAGCGCGTATCGTACTTATCCTATCTTTCCCGATGAGGAATACTGCGGTATAATTTATATATGTTTTCTAGCAGCTAACTAGAGCTTATATAACCGTAATCTACTTGATAGTAGCTAATCACAACATATCTACTCTTTATGTACTAGAAATAATTAATTACAACATGCCCAATCACAATCTAATATTAGCAACTATCTACAACATATGGAATCGTTACTTCTATTCGAAAACATAAGTCATAATGTTGTACGATCAGAATACTTGTCGAGGGTTAAGCCTTACATACCTAGATTGTCTTTTCCTAAATAACCGCCGAGTTTCCTCTTGTATTTTCCATCTCTCTTCAGCTGTAATCATTATATTGAGAGAAATAGACGAATTTCAATATCTAATTTGGCATAAATTAATAACTTTCGATATTAATATTGACTATACTTCAACTTAGCGAAACACAGCCGAAAATGTATTATTTACAGAGAGCTCAGAAGGGAGAAATACTTACTTGAAGCCTGTGATAGTATAGAAACTAGTTTGAAGCAATTTCGACAACTTTGGCTCGGAGAGGTTATGATTTTCCTGGCGAATTTCACGAAAATAACTCTGTAGTAATGTTTCCCACATGCTTAAACTTAGACACCCTAAGTTAATTTGAGTTTGGGCAGCGTTTGGTAGCGTAAACGGACGATGTGGATTAAATATGCTGTTCATTATATTTTGANCCCACATGCTTAAACTTAGACACCCTAAGTTAATTTGAGTTTGGGCAGCGTTTGGTAGCGTAAACGGACGAGAATTACCTGAAAATGGCATGTTTCTCTTCTCTGGTCGCGAATCTGTTAATTTGAAATGAAACCAAATAAAAATATTGAACTTATATAAAACTTGGGTGGTGGACACGGAATCCGTGGCACGAACCCCATCGCACCGATTTACGGTGCCACGGTGCCCAACGCGCAGGGAGGGGTTCCATGACACACCGCCCCTATTGCTGCCTGCTCTGGCCTTCTCCCGCGTGGTCTCGATTCCATGCTCGTTTGACCTTTCTCGTGCCCTTACTCATACGCATCGTACTCTAAATCTCTTGACTAACATACTAATAAGCCGACTAAATGTTAGAAACTTATCGGGTGTAACAATTTGCAATCCAAACATCCTGGCTGCGTAGCAGTCATCTCGAGCGTGTCGCTCGACTAATGTGAGAACTGACCTATATGTGGTGTCTGGCGCCTTAGTCTTGGTCACGTCTACAGAGCGCCATTCCAACCTTGGTCTATAGTCTAAAGTCTCCTCTTCAATATCCTGGCTTCTAAGATAGGTGGTGAGTAAGCCGCCAAAACCATACCTGTGCCCCTGGTGCAGCCTCGCCTATTTCATGGATGATTTGATCATAGCCCCAACATTGATCCACATCTCACATTAATGCGTATACCAGGCAGACCCTATCCCTGGTGACATAAGTCATATGCACCCCTAGAATGAGGCAGGTGCAGATAATCTTCAGCCAAACTCGGGCCTCTCTGTTCATCTGTGAATAAGGCAGTGTATGGTGGTACCCTCTTTCTTTGTGGTGGATCCTTCTAGATATTGATCGCTACCCGTATAAGGTGTGCTGAATATCAGCATATGGCGGGGTGATATTAAGCTGGCGGAGTGGATGTGGATTTGTGTCAGGTGTCCCCAGGATTGCATTCAAGTGATGTGCCTCAAATGGAACGACCTGACCCCGAATCTTGACTGTGTGGCTGCGCAGAGTGGGGTCCCAATCACCATGTGTAGATTACACTCCCTGGGCTCATTGAAAATGAAGTCCATGCCCAAGGTGTGTATTCTTTGCAGTATCCGAGGGAACTCCTGCGCCAAACTTTCCCGGTCAATTTGCTCCTCCAGAAAGTATTTTGACTCCTTATGCTTTGCATACCATTTTCCCCTTCATCTACCACCCATATGGTACCGAACTTCCATTTCTGGCCCCTAGGAACTGGTGGGGCTACTGGCATAGCTGCGCCTAGACAGAGCCTTTTCCGGCCTATGCCAGAGGATGATACACCCTTTTTCTTTTTCCTGTCTAGCCGACATTGTTCCCGTTCATCCCAAAACACAGAGATCAAATTATTCAGTATTTAACATGGCTAGCCAACACTAAGTCAGGGCTTTGGCTGATTACCCCATACTTAGTTGCTAACGTGGGTTCACTAGTCATAGTTATTGGGGTACTCAGACTTCCCCTTCTATACAGTTCAATGACTAGTTTCTCTCACATTTCAGCATAATCAGTACTTTGAAAAGATTAAGCAACCACAACATTATATATCATTTTCACTGAAGAAACTTTGCATTGAGTATGAGTTATTTTGTACTACTCAGACTTAGCACACTCAAATAACTCATACTCATGACATTAGCATTTACATGAAGTTAATGTTGCTTTACTCAGACTTCAAGCAATTAAGGCTTTGCAATTAGGAGCAGTTACAATCTATGAATGCCCATATTCACAATTAATATCATTTTTGCACAATGGGTTTAGGCATAGTGTAGTACGTCTATTCAACATGTCCTAACTACATGTAATGCATAGTTTCCATGTCTCAGCCTCACAAAGCTCCCCTGATTTAGAATGCACAACCAACCATTCATTTCACACTAATTGAATAACAAAGGCATGAATTTCCTAATTTACATTTTTCACTCTCCCTTTTCATCTTCCCTCAACCCTTCAAGCACCCCATACTTAATTTCTATGCCAAATTCAAGAAACCATGTTATTATCAAGTGCAAGAATCAAATATCATCACATAATATCATGATTACCCAATACAAACTTGTTTCCACCAATTGCACATGCCTTAGGGTTTTCCTTTACTTACCCACATGTTCATGCCAAGAAATTACATGAGAGAAGAGGCAGAAAACCAAAAACTTACCTGTGAAGCTTCATTGTTAAGAAGATGGGGTTATTCTTCAAGCCCTAAGCCATGGCACGTTCAAGAGGGGAGGAGAATGGGGGTTTTGTCGCGGAGGAGAAAAAAATGGGGCTGAAATCCTGACTTAGGGATTAAAAAGAAAGAATTTCGGACGGGTTGACCCGATATTTTAAGTGTTACCCATCACGAAATACACCTCAACGTGTCACGGAGGCTATCGCGGGGAGTTAGCTCCATGAAATGCCAGAATCGCACACCCTCACTGGATTTTGATGCCAGTGTTTAATCTGGCTCCGTGGGACGCAACTTAATGCAGAGATCAAGCTCCGTGACACAGAGAAATCGCGCAGGCTCATTGTTTGGGCCTAAGTTTCCTTTTCACTTACCTTTGCACTTCTGTCCTTAACTCTTACTCCTACAATGTGTTCGTCTTTTAAATCCTAGAAATCACCCAGAAACACCAATAATTTAGAAAATAGTGGGTTACCTCCCACCCAGTGCCGTAGTTTTAGTCGTGGCACGACTTTTTTTTCAAAAGTAATTCCTAACTATTACATTACATTCACGGGTTGCCTCCCGTGCAACGCCTGATTTGCCATCGTGGCATGACCCAACTCATATTCATTCATCAGATAAGGTGACTTCTCTCGATTAACGCCCTCACGCCAATAATGCTTACACCTCTTACCATTTACCAAAAATGTGGCACTTCTGTCTTCCTGCCACAACTCAACCGCCCCGTATGGGGTCATCCTTGCAACCTCAAATGGTCCAGATCACTTAGATCTCAACTTCCCTAGAAATAACTTCATCTGGGAGTTGAATAGTAACACCATATGTCCAAGCTCGAAGATTCAAGGCACTATATTCTTGTCATGCCACCTCTTAGTCTTCTATTTGTATAGCTTGGCACTTTCATAGGCATGCCGCCGAAACTCATCCAGCTTATACAATTGCAACAACCGATTTTCCCCAACTAACTCAGGATCCATGTTCAACTTCCTCACAGCCCAATATGCCTGATGTTCAAGATCCACAGACAAGTGACAGGCCTTCCCATAAACCAACCGATAAGGTGAAGTCCCAATTGGCGTCTTATAGGCAGTCCTATACACTCACAAAGCATCATCTAATTTGCTTGCCTAATCCTTTCGTTGAGCATTCACAGTTTTCTGTAGAATCTACTTGACTTCCCTGTTCGATACTTCGACCTTCCTGCTAGTCTGAGGGTGGTATGTTGTAGACACTTTATGCTGAACTCCATATTTGTCCAATAGGTTTCGAAACCAGTTGTTAACAAAGTGCGAACCTCCGTCGCTAATAATAGCTCGTGGGGTTCCAAACCTAGAAAAAATATGCTTCTTCACAAACTTGGCCAATACCTTGGCATCGTTAGTGGGAAAAGCTATGTCCTCAACCCATTTGGAAACATAATCCACCGCTACCAAAATATATTGATTGCCGAATGACGGTGGAAATGGCCCCATGAAATATATCCCCCACACGTTGAATACCTCGACTTCCAAGATGTTGTGCAATGACATTTCATGTTTTTTGCTGATTGTATCCATTCTCTGGCATTGATCACAACACTTTGACATATGCTGCTGCATCCTTGAATAAAGTTGGCCAAAAGAAACCTGACTGGAGCACTTTATGAGCAGTGCGCTCTCCTCCATGATGACCGCCATACGGCGAGGAATGGTAGCTTCTCAACACCTGTGTTACTTGACTCTCAGGAATGCACTGTCTCATCACTTGATCTGGCCCTTTCTTGAATAGATATGGTTCATCCTACATATAGAACCGGGACTCATGCTTCAGCTTCTTCCTTTGTTGAGTGGTTGCCTCTAGTGGGTACACTCCACTTACTATCAGGTTCACTATGTCTGTATACCAAGGAAGTTCTGCCACGCTAAGTGCCAAGAGTGCTTATCAGGGAACTCTTCTCAAATGCGCCCAATATCACTCACATGTGACCTGTTCTCTAGTTGCGACAGATGATCTGCTACCTGATTTTCGCTGCCCTTCCTATCCCAGATTTCCAAGTCGAACTCCTGTAGCAATAATATCCACCGAATCAACCTGGGCTTAGCATCCTTCTTGTTGAATAGGTAACGGATGGCCGCATGATCCGTGTGTACCACCACTTTTGTCCCAACCAGATAGGACCTGAATTTGTCAAATGCATAAACAAGCGCCAGCATCTCCTTCTCTATGACAACATAATTTGCCTGAGTAGCATCCAACGTTTTTCTTGCATAGTATATGGAGTGAAAAATCTTTTCTATCCTCTGCCCCAATACTGAACCCGCAGCCACACCACTGGCATCACACATCAGCTCAAATGAGCGTTCCCAGTCAGGAGCAATGAGAATGGGAGCTTCCACCAGCTTCTTCTTCAGCTCCTCAAGCATTAACACATTCTGCCCCAAACTTGAACTTCACATCTTTTTCCAATAGTCGACACATCGGTCTGGAGATCTTTGAGAAATCCTGAATGAACTGTCTATAAAACCTAACATGTCCCAAGAAACTACGGACACCCTTAACATACACTGGTGGTGGCAACTTCTCAATCACTTCGACCTTGGCACGGTCAATCTCCAAGCCGCTTTGTGACACTTTGTGGCCAAGGAAAATGCCTTCCTTGACTAAAAAGTGACACTTCTCCCAATTCAGTACCAGGTTTGTATCTTCACACCTATTCAAGACCCTGTCCAGATTCTGAAAACATAAAGCAAACGAGTTACCAAAAATAGAGAAATCATCCATAAATACCTCTACATAGTCTTCCACCATGTCACGAAATATGGCCATCATGCATCGTTGGAAGATGGCTGGTGCATTGCATAACCCAAAGGGTATACACTTGAAGGCGTATGTCCCATAGGGACAAGTAAATATGGTCTTCTCCTGATCTTCTGGGGCTATAGCTTTTGGTTATAGCCAGAATAGTCGTCCAGAAAGTAATAATACTCCTGGCCTGCAAGTCTATCCAACATCTAATCGATAAATGGAATGGGATAGTGATCTTTCCTGGTGGCCTCATTTAATTTTTTGTAATCCATGCAAATCCTCCAACCTATGACCGTGCTAGTGGGAATCAACTCATTTTCTCATTAGTGATAACTGTCATGCCCCCTTTCTTTGGGACACACTAAATCGGGCTGACCCACTCACTGTCAGATATCGGATATACCACTCCTACCTCTAGCCACTTAATTATATCCTTCCTCACTACATCTTTCATCACTGGGTTCAACCTCCTTTGATGTTGTATAATCATCTTGGAACCTTCCTCCATTAATATCTTGTGCATGTAGAAAGATGGATTGATTCCACGGATGTCTGACATTTGCCATCCTATGGCTCTCTTTCTCCTTTTCAGAACCACTAATGCTTCTTGAACCTGTGAATCTGTTAGTCCTGATGAAATAATGACCGACAATGTGTCAGCTTCTCCCAAAAATACATACTGAAGGTGTGGAGGCAATGTTTTCAGCTCTAGTTTGGGGGCCTCTTCGATTGATGGCTTGGGTGGAGGCTCTAAGGACCTCTGTAGGGATTCAAACTCCTTCTTTCGAAAGAACATTTTGTCCTCATCCAAAGCTTACATCATTTCATAAGTTGCAACATCCCCGAACTGATCATGTCCCACCAACGCTCTTTCCAAGGGATCATTTGGGCTAATAAGCTGAAGTGTGGACTCTTGGTCAAAAACAATAATGGCTGACGGCTCTTCATAAATAGCAGGTAGCTTCATGGCTTTGTAGACATCAAATACTTCAACCTTGTCATGGGCTCTCATCGTTAGCTTCCCTGCAGCTACATCTATTAAAGCTTGTCTGGTTGCCAAAAAAGGATGTCCCAAAATAAATGGGACTTCCAAGTCTGGCTCAAAGTCAAGGATTATGAAATCCACCGGAAAAATAAGGGAGCCCACTTGCACTAGCACATCTTCCACAATTTCATCTGGCCTCTCCAACGAGCGATCAACTAGCTGCAAAATCACAGTGGTGGGTCTTAAGCTACCCAGACCCAACTTCTTGAATACAGAGGTGGGCATCAAATTAATGCTTGCCCCAAGATCACATAAACCACGAGCTCTAATGGACTATCCAATGGTGATGTGATAGTAAAACTTCCCGGATCTTTGAGCTTTGTAGGAAATCTATTCTGTATTCGAGAAGTGCACTCCTCAGTAAGTGCAACTGTGGCATATTCCGTTAGTATGCTCTTGGTCACCACAATATCCTTTATATACTTGGCATACTTAGGAATACTCTGCAAAATATCTACCAATAGAAGATTAATGTGTACCTGCTTTAATACTTCCATAAACTTTTGGAAGCATGCTTCTTCCTTATGCTTTCTCAATCTCTGAGGGAACAGGGGTGGTGGTGGTGACTTCACAGCTCCAGGTGAATTTTCACTCCCCACTTCTTTATCATTATCCTCGACCTCCTTTATTGTTTCAGCTTTTTGTGTTGGCTTTTCGGGCACCAACTCCTTCAGTTGTTTTCCACTCTGGGTAGTGACAACATTTACCTACTTAGGGTTGGTGTCTGTATCACTTGACAACCCGCCCCAGGGTTGAGTGTTCTATGCTCCAGCTAGCTGCCCCAGCTGAATCTCCAAAGCCTTTGTAGCCAACTGTTGATTTTTCATGTCAGTTGTCAATTTTACTTGGTCAGCGGCCATCTGAGCTTGGTTGGCTATAATGGTCTTCAACATATCCTCAATATTGCTGGACTGAGTAGGCGTATTATTCCCTCTAAATTGAGGCTGTAAATTCTGATGTGCCCTCTGGTTTCTGTGCAAACCCTGATTCGAGCTTTGCCCTTGGTGACTATTACCGCCCCATGAAAAATTTAGATGGTTCCTCCAGTTGGGGTTGTAATTATTGCCATAATGCTGATTATTTCTCCTCTGCGCATTCCCAACAAAATAAACCGAGTCTGGGTTGGCACCGCATGTCTCCTGAGTGCTCACTACTACCACAAACTTCACACCACACTTGCTAGACTACATTGATTGGAGCTTGTGGCTGCCCCAAGCTTATGTTACTGAAATGAGTGTTCATCTGATTCTATAATGCAGCTATGTATGTAGCAATAGCTGTGAGTCCATCTACCTCCAAGCCACCTGCCGCTTTTTTCACCACACCCCTGGTTGTGTCAGCATTCCATTCTGGGTTGCCTTGCGAAATTCGGTTCAGCAGTGTATACAACTCCTCATAAGTCTTTTCCAAAGCTTTCCCACCAACTGTAGAGTCTAACGGGATTTTGGTGTGAGGCTCCAAGCATTCTATAAAAGTATGCACCAACACATCATTTTACTGGTGATGATGAGAACAATCTCTCAGCATAGACTTGAACCTCTCCCAAGCTTGGTACAGGTTCTCACCATCTCTCTGTTTGAAACTTAGAATCTGACTTCTAAGCCTTGCTGTCTTCCCAGAAGGAAAGAACCTAATCAAGAATTTCTTTTCTAGATCATCCCATGTGGTAATAGAGTTAGGTGGTTCATCTTTCAGCCACCTCTTCGCTTCCCCCAACAAGGAAAACGAAAATAATGTAAGCCTCACATAATCTGATGATACCCCTGTTGGTATGTATGTGTCATTAATCTCTAGAAAATTTTGTAGGTGCTGCCGCAGGTCTTCATGGGGGAGACCTGTGAATTGTCTGCTGGTATGCAAAAGCTGCACCATATTCTGTTTCAGCTCAAATCTACCCCTAAATCTGTCCTGCGGATGCTCGAGGTAACATTGTTCGCGTGTGGGATTTCCACCTCGCGTACTGGTCTTGCTGCCATTACTTCAGGCAATAACTTTGCCTGCCCAACTGGTGGATGCTGCTATTGTTCCAGAATTTCCCTCTGTAACAACTGCAACTTCCTTTCGAGAGCTTCTCTCCTTTGCAAATGAAACTGTCTTTCCAGTTCCAAAAATGGGTCCACTAATTCTTTATTCATTGTCAACATTCAGAAATTTCCCTGTACCTATAAGTATATCAACTAAGATCAAGTTGTCAACACTTGCACAAAAACTTGCAAAACTAAAACTCAAAAATTTCACTAACACTGCCCGTCCCTGGCAACAGCGCCAAAAACTTGTTGCCGCCCTAACGCACGCAAGTGCACGTGGTCGTACAAGTAATATAGTGACTCTTTCAAGCCGTATATCAAACCCACAGAGACTATGACTTAGTGATTTTTTTCTATTTTAGTATTCACAATTATTCTGCGCAAGTGTGTAAGTAACACAATAGATTAAGCATTTTATAAATAATAATGTAAAAAGTAATACTAAATGAGGTTAAGAAAATTGATTAAAATAATAGCAAGAATAGTCTAAGGTTAAGGCATGTAATGTAGTCATGTATAACTTATATTCTTCTTTAGCTGCCTTCTCTGTCGGGTTGATGGTTGGGAAAACTTAAAGTATGACTATGGTCTTTCGAACCTCTATCCAATTTCCTAATTATAAACCTTGAAACTAAACATATCAATTTGTGATGCAATAACTCATCTTAGGTCTAGTCTAATTAGTTCCCATTGTTAACTGAATATGGCGTTGCAGGCATATTTCTATCCTGCACGCGAATCTTACCTTCAATTTATAGAAAAGATAAGAACATGTTCCCCTATTCCTCGTTCTACCCTAATAATTTTCCTTTCGGAGTCGAATTAAGGTTATAAATTTATCTTAATATTGGCCAAACACTAAAACACCAAAAGCAGGAATAGAGAACAACCATTCATGATAGAAAAACATTCAATTGAAAATAAAATAAAATTATACAATCATACAAATATCCTTAACCTTAGAATGAGGTAATTTACCCACTCATTTTTTGATTAAACATCTCGAAAAAAGTTTCTAACATTGGAATAATTGAAATTTAGAAGAAAAGAGAAGAGAAATAACCCTATAATTTTGTTCAGCTTAATTGCTGTTTCCCATGTTCTTGCTAATAATTTCAGATAATGAAAAATAAAAATCTAAGTGTTCTATTTATACAGGTGAAAAAATTCACAGTGACAAACTAGCTCCATGGCACGGAGCTCATCGCGGAGAAATAGCTCCGTGACACAGAGTTGTCGCGGAGGTGAACTGGAAGTGGAGAAGAACTGGGAACCATGGCTCCTTGTCATGGAGCTCATCGCGCTATTTTTCCTCCATGACACGAACTTGTCGTGGACCTTCACTGGAAGTTGGGATTTCTAAATTATTAAGCTCCGTGTCACGGAGCTCAACGCGGCATATCTCCTTCGTGACACGGACTAAATGCGGACCCACACTGTTTGGTGCCTTCAAAATTTACTAAACTTGTTCTTCTACCCAGGCACTATGGCAGGTTGTTCAATGCGAACAATCCTTAACGTGACACAGAAGTGAATTCCCAAATCAGTTTTTAAGTTCAATGAAATTTCCATACTTCAAGTCTGAGTATCATCCGCCACATAGAACTGAATTTATTGTCTTATCCACCTGCAAATAGTCACATCGCATTTATTAGTACGAAAACATAATTAACCCAAAACATGCACGAATACATCAATATGACCAAGATCAAGGACGCCTATAAATTCATCATTGATCGTCATGAGAGGCTCCACAAAATAAGGGCGGTGGAGAAGTACAACGTGGAGTTTTTCACCTTCTAGTTGATGGGTGATGCTAAGCTCTGGTGGAGGGCTTATATGGAGTGTAGACCATCAGGGTCACCTCCATTGGCCTGGACCCTGTTCTTTTCCACCTACTTGACCCCGTACCTTAAGAAATAGGAGGCGTGATGAGTTCACCACCATCGAGCAGGGAAGCTCTTCTGTTGCAACTTACAAGGCCCGTTTTCACTCCCTATACAGGTATGCTCTGCCATTACTACCCACAGAGGAAGAGAGGATCAGGTGGTTTGTTAAAGGCCTGAATATGGGTCTCCAACTATCATACCTTCAGATAGTATCCTCAGGTAAGATCTTTCAGGTGGTAGTGGAGTATGTGAATAATATAGAGGGGGTGAAACAGGAAGGGTACACAAATAATATCGAGAAGAAGGCTCGGAAGATGGGTTCCTACAGTTTCTTTTTTGCTAGGACTCCGGTACCACAGTGTCTCTCTGGACGTCCTATTCAGTCAGCTATGCAGGTGTTAGCCGGAGGTCTGCCAGTGCTCCACGACTAGTAGGGGCAGTTGGGGGTACTCAGCTTTTTCGCTCAAACTTTGAGGCTCGCCCTATTTCTTCTGTTCCGGCTTAGAGGCTAGTGATTGAGAAGGTATTCCACGAGTATGGGGAGTATGGCCACATTCTTAGATGATGTCTCAGGTTTGGCCAAGGTGAAGAAATCATTCCGCACCCATCTCCTCGAGCTTAGTCCCTTGCCGGGAGGGTAGGGAGTTCCTTCAGCAGGGATCACCCCCAGTTAGGGAGGGGCAGTAAGCCAGTAGTTAGGGGTGGCACACAAACGAGTAGAGGAGGTACTCAGACTGGAAGGGGTAGTATTCAATCTGATATAGGGGTTTCACAACCCAACTGGGGCAGTTCTAAGGCGGATGCTTAGGCTCACTTCTATGCATTCCTGGGCTGGCCCGAGGCAGAGGCTTCCGATGCTGTTATCACAAGTACGATCTTTGTGTCTGACAGAATGGCTATGGTTTTGTTTGATTCGGTTCTACTTCTTCTTATGTGTCCGCTTATTTTTCTTTGGGATTGGATCTTGCTTGTGATATACTTGATACTCCTATCTATATATCTACTCCTGTTGGGGATTCTGTGGTGGTGGATAAGGTATGTCATGATTGCATTGTTGATTTTATGGGGTTTAATACTCTGGTAGATTTATTGATCTTGGATATGATAGATTTTGATATGATTTTGGGAATGAGTTGGTTATCTCCTTACCATGCTATTTTGGATTGCTATGCTAAGACCGTCACCATATTAGGTCCTCGGTCGTCCAAGTTGGAGTGGAAAGGAAATTGTAGCCTAGTTCCTAAGAAAAACATTTCCTATATTCGTGCCCATAAATTGATAGAGCGGGGGTGTCCATCATATCTAGTTCACATTAAGAATACTAGTTTTGAGGGTCCTTCCACGGAATCGGACCTAGTAGTTTGTGAATTCTTAGAGGTATTCCCTGCAGATCTGTCCAGCATGCCTCAGGACCGTTGAATTGATTTTTGCATTGATTTAACGGCAGGGACTCGACCCATTCCTATTCCATCGTACAGAATGGCACCAACTGAGTTGAGAGAACTCAAGGAGAAGTTACAGGAACTTCTTAATAAGGGGTTTATCAGGCCGAGTGTCTCTTTGTGGGGTGCCCCAGTCTTGTTTGTGAAAAAGAAAGACGATAGTATGTGGATGTGCACTGATTACCACCAGTTGAATAAGGTAACCATCCGAAATAAATATCCTCTCCCTCGAATAAATGACTTGTTTGATCAGTTACAGGGAGCAACAGTGTTCTTCAAGATTGACCTGAGGTCGGGTTATCATCAGTTAAAGATTTGTGCTGAAGATATTTCCAATACAGCCTTTCAGACCAGGTATGGACATTAGGAGTTCCTAGTCATATCCTTTGGACTCACAAATGCTCCAACAACGTTCCTGAGCTTGATGAATGGTATCTTCAAACCCTATTGAGATTTATTCATAATTATTTTTATTAATGATATCTTGGTGTACTCAAAGACCGAACAGTGAGTATGGGCAGTCTAGTTTGCTTGGAAGCTACTCAGTAGTTGATAGCTAGAGAAGTCCAGAAACTAGCAACCAGCTTGATGAGATTTTCATTGACAGAAGCAGATGGGATACTAGCCAGTATAGAGGCTAATTCATCGTTGTTGGAGGAGATAAAGGCCAGACAGTTTTAGGATGAGAAGTTGGGAAAGATCCGAGACAAGGTTCTACGAGGAGAAACTAAAGACGCAGTGCTAGATTGCGAAGGGGTATTGAGAATAAAGGGACGTGTGTGTTCCTCAAGTTGGTGAACTAATTAAAACTCTTCTAGCATAAGCTCAGAACTCGAGGGACTCCATGCATCCCAGGACTACCGAAATGTACCATGGCTTGAAACGTCATTATTGATGGGGCAGGATGAAGAGGGACATTGTAGATCATATCACCCAATGTTTGAACTACCAACAAGTGAAGTATAAGCACCAAAAGCCTGGGGGAGTAATTTAGAAGATACCCATCCTAGAGTGGAAATGGGAGAGAATAGCAATGGATTTCGTGGTGGGTCTTCTAAGATATTGGGGAAGTTTGACTCCATTCGGGTCATTATTGACAAATTGACCAAGTCTTTCCACTTCCTGCCTGTCCAAGTAACTTACAATGCCGAGAGGTTGGCCAAGCTGTATGTGAAAAAAGTGATTTGGTTGCATGGGGTGCCAGTTTTGATTATGTCAGAAAGGAGAACTCAATTCACCTCCCATTTCTGGAGGACCTTGCAGGCAGAGTTAGGCACAAGGTTGGATTTGAGTACAACCTTCCATCCTCAGACATACGAACAGTCAGAATGGACCATCCAGGTATTAGAGGACATGCTCCAGGTCTGTGTGATTGATTTTGGGGGCCATTGGAATAAATACTTACTATTGGGATCTATGTAGTTTTGATGATTGACAAAGTCGATGAAACAAGTTAGCCAAGCTGTTCCAAGGGACTATAAAATTTACTGTCTAAAGAAGCTGCCATGGCAGCAATAAATATTCCAATAAAGATAAGCTGCACGTATCAAAAAATGGTTAAGCCANGTATCAAAAAATGGTTAAGCCATGTCACATAATCTCAGTGAAATAAACATGTGCTAAATTGAAGTATTGAAGTTCTAATACAATACTAAAGAAGCAAATAGTTTAACTCGAAGAAGGAGTCTCACTTGAAGTAGAACTCTAAGTCAAGAAGAGTTTGATTTGATGGGCACTTCGAAGTGAAGAAAAACTCTCAGAAGAGTTGAACATGTGCTGATTTATAAGAGTTGGAATTTGATTTAAACTAAAAGGAAGCCAAAAGATAGACTTGGAGAAGGATTCCTACTTGGAGTAGACTTCTAAGGCGCACAAAGGTAGTTGCTGCAAAGATGTTGAAAAGTTATCTGTATATAGGAGTGTGACTTCTCAAAGCAACTTGTGCACTCACAAAGAGATAAAAAATAAAATTTGTAAAGTGTGAGATTTTGCAACATTTGAAGTGTGAAGAAATTCAGTTGATGAACTTGGCCCTAGTAAAGTGATAGGCTAGAGTTAACAATCTTGTACTAGGAGTTGGTCATTGAGTTGTAATTGTTGTATTCTTAATTTCGTGAATTATAAACTAAATTGAGAAGAGTTGGTCTTCAAGTAGTGTTACTAGGAAGACATTGTTGCTGGTTAGGAGATTGAACAGTTAGGAATTAGAGTTTATAATTCCTTAGATTGCAAGAGTTGTAATCAACT
>JACEIK010001244.1:238279-252263 GCA_018107945.1 Datura stramonium
CATACATGGAGGATTAAAGGGTAAAGATATTTTAAAAAGTCAATTAGGATAAAAGGGGAAGAATGTCTATTGTTCAAAGTTGAGGGGGAAGTTTGATTTTTAAAGCAAAGTTGGGGGATGAAAATGATTTCACCCATTTTTTATTTCTAATAAACAACACCAAATATTCTCATCTGCATTTAAAAAAAAGCCTTTTGAGTACACTAAGATATTATTTTATAAAACAAGCCACAAAAATTTTTATACCAAGTAAATATACTTGATTTGCTTGGACTTGCAAAGTTTTTCTGCACAATATCAGGATAAGTGCATTCAATCACATACATTTTCTTTATTTTCATACATTTTAATCAAAAGAAGTTGAAAACCCCGTGTAATCAACAAAATTGCACTTCACAATTTTTTTGAAAAAATGTGACTTGTCGAGAAAATTTCATCACATGTTTTTTGATATTTTTCATTCCAAAAATAAAATTTATCCCACTTAAATATTTCATGTTAAAATGACTACTTATTTATTATATTTTCTTAATGACACCTATGTTAATGACAAACATCATAAATCACATAATAACATGTGATTTATTCCAAATTAATATATGCACTTAAGCACTTATATTTTACATTAGTGCAATTACTACTCCTAACAATTTCCTTCATTGTATTACTATAAAAAAAATTCTTAACAAACGATTCACAAAAAATGTTTCAACTCTTTGATAAATAGACTCGATATTTTGGTTAGAAATGGGGACAGTAACATTTAGATTAGGAATTTGTGGTCTAACACCGTTAGCAACATCATGTTCGGCAGACATGGTTAGATCAATTTGGATTACTGGAATTTGATGACCATTGAAAATAAATAAAGATTAATAATTTAAAATTATTTAGGATTTTGATATTTCGTAATTTTTTTAATTTATTTCTAGTTAGAATTTATTTGTCAAAATCATATAGGAATAGGTTTTTCAATTCTAATCTAATTTGGTCTTCTAGTATTATAAATAAGGGTTCTCTGTTACATATTTTCTTGTAGTAAGATTTGAGAGTTTTTGAATTATTGAATAAAGTCTCCTACCTCTTCTCTCTAATTGATAAATTTCTTCTATATAGTCGTTATTGGTCATTCACTTGTGTGGCTATATTATTTCACTGAATATTTTTATTTCCTTCAAATTGTTATTAGAGCCTATGTGAGACCAGAGTCTCTTGTGAGATCCGACATAAACTAAAAAAATATGGAAATTTCATATTTACCTAATTATCTCATTTTTGAGTTTGATGGAAAAAATAATTTTGAGAGCTGGTATCAGCAAATGAAGAGCTTTTTCAATATTATTAGACTATGGTCCATTATTGATAAAGTATCCGTGGAACCCCCAAAAGGCACATTATTGACGGTTGAAGAAGATATACAGTTGGAGAAAAATAAACATTTAAATTGTAAGAAATTATACTACCTCAATAGCAAAGCTTCATTAGATGTATATAAAGAATATATGTATGCAAAATCATCAAAGGAGGCTTGGATAAATTTGATCAATTCACATCGACGTGTTTCAACACGAAGAGAGAGAAACTTCAAGAGCTTACAACAGTATGAATTGGCTCAAATAAAACAAACAGAATCTATCACAAAATTTTTTACAAGAATTTTAGAGATTGTCAATGATATGAAGATCAATTGAAAAGTACTAAAAGAAGTTAATAGTTGTTGAAAAGGTATTGAAATATCTAAGTTTAAAGTTTCGTACAAAGAAAACAATTCTTGAGGCTACCTAAGATCTTAATACTTTTGAGACTTGATGATCTCGAAGATGAATTAATGATATATGAGATGTCCCTAAATAAAAATACAGATGAGATAATGGAGAAGGCATTGCAAATAAAGTATGATTATCCCAAATAAAAAGAAGAATCATTGAACTCGGTAGAAATAAATAAAGAAAATCAGAATTCAGAAATATTAAAGAAAAGAAGTGAAGGTAGAGGTAATTTTTCTTGTGGCATAGATGTATTTGATTGCAAAGAGGACTCTAATAATATCCAAATTGATTTACCAATAATTCTTGGGATGACTAAACAGAATAATTTGGTTGAAATTGATATTCTTTCAACAGAGGCTAGTACATTAAGTTATAAGACATGTGATAAACGTGATTTGATCTATACAAGATAAGGCCCTTGAAAAAGAAATAGAAATATAAATACCCTCCTTTAATGCACAAGAAATATTATTTGAAGGTGTTAGAAGATAAAGATAGTAATGAAAGATTCAAAAGTGTTCACAAAAAGCAAGTTTTTGAAGATCTACTTCAAAATTGAAGTAGAAACAATTAGGGGTCTAGATCCTTAATTGAAGTGCATGATTATAGAAGATAAAATCAACTTTGAGCCATTATTCGAAATTGTAAGTTTTGAACAGCATGAAAGATTGTTTGTTACGATGCTACTCTACCACATACAAAAAAGACGAATTGAAGTCGAATGATACCCAAGACCAAATGCAAACCAATTGAAGAACAAGATAATTTTAAGGCAAGCATAGTTATTCAAGGATACAAGAAGAAGAGAAAATATGATGATGATATTTTGAAGATGTTTAATATGAAAAAAGTCAAATTGACTTTGGATCTTGTTGAAGAGAAATTGAAACTGACTAAAGATGACACCGTTTATGCTACATATTTTAGAAAATTAATGGAGAGTCTAAGGTAATTGTTGGGATCTATGTAGTTTTGATGATAGACAAAGTCGATGAAACAGGTTAGCCAAGTTGTTCCAAGAGAGTATAAAATTTACTGTCAAAAGAAGCTGACATAGTAGCAGTAAATGTTTCAAGAAAGATAAGCTGCACGTATCAAAAGATGGTTAAGTCATGTCACATAATCTCAGCGAAATAAACATGTGCCTAAATGAAAGTATTGGAGTTCTACTACAATACTAACGAGGCAAAGAGTTTGACTCGAAGAAGGAGTATCACTTGAAGTAAAACTTTAAGTCAAGAAGAGTTTGATTTGATGGGTACTTCAAAGTGAACAACAACTCTCTGAAGAGTTGAACATGTATTGATTTGTAAGAGTTGGAGTTTGATTAAACACAAAGGAAGCTAAAAGACGGACTTGAAGAAGGACTCCTACTTGGAGTAGACTTCTAAGGTGTGTAAAGGTAGTTGCTGCAAAGATGTTGAAGAGTTGTGTATATATAGAAGTGTGACTTCTCAAAACATCTTGTGCACTCACAAAGAGAGAGAAAAGAAAATCTGTAAAGAGTGAGATTTTGCAACATTTGAAGTATGAAGAAATTCAATTGACGAACTTGGTCCTAGTAAAGNTTTGAAGTGTGAAGAAATTCAATTGACGAACTTGGTCCTAGTAAAGTGATAGGCTAGAGTTAGCAATCTTGTACTAGGAGTTGGTCATTGAGTTGTAATTATGGTATTCTTAATTCCATGAATTATAAACTGAATTGAGAAGAGTTGATCTTCAAGTAGCGTTACTAGGAAGACATTGTTGCTGGTTAGGAGATTGAACAGTTGGGAATTGGGAATTAGAGTTTATAATTCCTTAGATTGCAAGAGTTGTAATCAACCATTTGAAGAGGCTCTTGGAGTTAGTGAAGTCGGAGAAAATCTTTTGGAGGTACAAGTCGTGATTTTTCACCTTTTGAGCCGGGTGTTTTCCATGTAAAAATACTGTGTTCTTTACTTACTGTTTTACTGCATTATTGAAACACGTTAGGCAACCCGTTTCAATCATAAGCAATAAGCTAATGTAAATAAGTAAAATCGTGGTTGTGCCGTCTAACAATTGGTATCAGAGCAGGTTTATCTTAAAAGCTTAACACCTAAGATAGATCATGATGAATTATGCACCACCCATTGGACACTGTGAAGGGCAGTTAACGACTCGACCACCTCTTTTCAATGGAGCGCACTTCATTTGGTGGAAGGCTCGCATGGAGAATTTTATCCAAGCTGAAGAATACGAGCTGTGAGACAGGATCACTACTGGACCTGTCATTCCTATGAAGATGGTGGATGGAGTTGAAGTTCTAAAGGTAGGTCTGAATTTACTGTAGATGACTTGTTGGCTCTCAAGAAAAATGCCAAAGCAAAGAACATCCTTGTATGTGGGTTGGGTCCTGATGAGTACAACCAGATTTTAAATTGCTCAACAGCAAAACAGATATGGGATGCTTTGATCAACACTCATGAAGGAACAAGTCAGGTCAGCAAGTTCAGAGTTGCTATTCTATTCACTGAATATGAAACATTCAAAATGAAGCAAAGTGAACCTTTGCAAGAAATGATCACAAGACTTACATCACTAGTGAATGAGTTATCCTCTCTGGAAAAGGTGCTCACTATTGAAGAACAAGTTGACAAAGTCTTAAGGGTCTTTCCTAAGGCTAAATGGATTTTCAAAGTTATTGCTATAAGGGAAGTTGAAGATATCTCTATCATGACCCTTGGTTAGTTAATAGGGAACTTGAATACTTGTGAGATGAACATGGATGAGCTTATGAATGAAGATGGATTCAAAGAAAACTCATTAGCTTTAAAAGTTTTTGACAATGATGAGCCTGATATTGATGATGATCAAATAGTATTTATAGCAAAAATGTTTAAGAAGTTCCTCAAGAAAGAGAAGGGCTATGATAAGAAAGGAACAGGTAGAAAAAAGGGTTCCAATGAGAAATCTCCAGCAGCTTGCTACAAATTCTACAAAATAGATCATATGATTAAAGATTGTCCACTCTGGAAAATTGAGTGGAGAAACGAGAGGGCTAAAAAGGAAAAGAAGAAGGAAAAGAAAAGGAAAAATATGCAATGATGGCTGTATGGGGATCTGATACTGATGATTCTGATGAAGAAATTGATGAATATTCATTCATGGCTCTAGGGGACTTTGATCTTAATGAAGGAAACATGAATTTCGAGGTAAGTGTCTCTGACTTGAATGAAAACGTGCATACTCTCTCTAAAATAAAACTTGTTTCTATGATGAATGCTTTAATGGATAAACTCTAGGAAGTCACTTCTGACAGGGATCAACTTTTTAATGCTCTTGCTAGCCTAAAATTTGAGTTCATTGATCTAAAAAATAGTAAAGATGTCACTGATAAAGAAAATTGTACTTTGAAGAAACACATTGTTGAACTTGAAATTGTCAGTGAGAGTCTGAAAAAGTCCTCAAGTCAAAAGGAGGAAGTTGGTGAGAAAGTGAGGAAGGTTGAGTCTGAACTCAAACAATGTAAAGTTGATTAATCTTGTGTAAAATAAAAGGTAAAAAAATTAAGTCTGCAAGTTTCTAAACTAAAAGGTGATCTTGAGAAAGTAAATAGGTGGACCAAGTCTTCTAGGACTATAAATAATCTAAGTGGGAGGGTTCAAAATGAAAGAGCTGGAATAGGCTTCTTTAAAGAATCAAGTGTCACTGAAGATATATGGTACTTATGTGATAAATATGGTCTTCCTACAACTAAATGCCTAGTAGCAGTAAGAAGCAGAAATAGGAGTATCCTGTTGGCTAAAGGAATTAATAACAAAACTGCCAGTAGAAACAGGTCATACAACCTGTTGCCACCCTGGGCAAGAAGAGACTTGATTCATCCCTTTGATCACAAAACGGGACCTAAGCTTGTCTGGGTTCCTAAAACTAATCCCTGAGTTGTTTTTCAGGTGAGAGTGAAGGTAGCAAGCATTAGTACATGGATAGTGCTGGATCAAGACACATGACTAGAGACAAACAAAAATTCCTTTCACTTACTCCACTAAAAAGGGGGAATGTATCCTTTGGAGATGAAAAAAAAGGGGTTGCAAGGTCAAAAGGTTGGATACAAAGGAAATTTTTCTAGGCATAAGCAGACATAAAAATGTGCACAAGGCATATATTATGGAATTACTGGGTACAAGTCTGACTCTTCTTAGTGCAATGGATTTGGGCATGCTAGTTTGAAACAGTTGAATAAACTTGCTTCAATGAACATGGTTATAGGTTTTCCTAATATTAAAGTACAAAAATGACAAAGTTTGTAGTNATATAAGCAACAAGTTATTTTAATCTGCTAGCAGCTCATTAAGTTCCTTTTTTCTCCCCATTTGATAATAAACAACAGCATGGATGATATATCTTATTATTTCATGGATGAACAAGTTGCTAAAAGAAATAAAAGTCACACCAGACTAATTAGTTTGAAAAAGTAAAATAAAAAAAATTACCCCTCAATAAACAAGAAACATTTCTAATTAAAAATTATACATTTATTTAATAAGTGAATGAAATAAGTGACTTTGAATTAAAAAAAAACATAATAGATGGACTTAAAATGAGCACAAAGAGAAAGAGATGTGGAGAGTCTTATGGCACAACATAGTTACGTAAATCAGTAAAAGATATAAATAATCCAAGGGACAACATGGACCTACCAAATATTACTAACTAAAAGAGACAGACATTGGTCCTACGTCCTTACACCTTAAAAATTGTTGTTGTTGTTTGAATCTTGAAATTTATGTTGTTCAAATATGAATCATCAAATAAAGCTATTACGTTATCAATGTTCCAGTCTATCCACTCAGACAATATTGGATCCTGTGGAAAGTTAATGGAATAGTATTTATTGGCATTGATGCACATATTGAGGAGATACTCATTGAAAGTTCTACTTGAGGTGTCACTGGTGGAAACACTGGAGCAGACATCGGAGAAGTGATCATTGGGGAAGACATTGGAGAAGCCATTGATACTGTAGGTATTGGAGGGGACATTACAAGAGCCCGTCTAAGATCCATTTATTAGGTATTGAAGAATATACTTGTGAAATCATTGGAGAAAACGTTTTTGAAGAAACTAATGAAAAAGGAAAAATCCACGAGGGGTCCACGAGAGGAACCATTTAAGGAGGAATCCTCAAAGGAACTGCCTGATGAAACAATTGTTGGAGAACATTACCAAGAGTGGGTAAAAGAACTATTGATGGAGTCATCTTAGGGACCACCCATTTTGGATCTACATTTGGGACAAATTGAGGAGATATTGTTGGGATCTATGTAGTTCTGATGATTGAAAAAATCGATGAAACAGGTCAGCCAAGCTGTTCCAAGGGAGTATAAAATTTACTGTCTAAAGAAGTTGACATGACAGTAGTAAATGTTCTAATAAAGATAAGCTGCACATTTCAAAAGATGGTTAATCCTCACTCTTAGTGAAATGAACATGTGCAAAATTGAAATGTTGGAGTACTACTACAATACTAAAGAAGCAAGGAGTTTGATTCGAAGAAGGAGTCTCACTTGAAGTAGAATTGTAAGTCAAGAAGAGTTTGATCTGATGGGCAATTCGAAGTGAAGAAACACTCTATGGAGATTGTACATGTGTTGATTTGTAAGAGTTGGAGTTTGATTAAAGCACAAAGGAAGCCAAGAGATAGACTTGAAGAAGGACTCCTACTTGGAGTAGATTTCTAATGTGGGCAAAGGTAGTTGCTGCAAAGATATTGAAGAGTTGTGTATATATAGACGTGTGACTTCTCAAAGGAATGCATGCACTCACAAAGAGAGAAAAAAGAAAATCTTCAAAGAGTAAGATTTTGCATCATTTGAAGTGTGAAGAAACTCAATTGACGAACTTGGTCCTAGTAAAGTGATAGGCTAGAGTTAGCAATCTTGTAGTAGGAGTTGGTCATTGAGTTGTAATTGTTGTATTCTTAATTCAGTAAGTTATAAACTGAATTGAGAAGAGTTGGTCTTCAAGTATTGTTACTAGGAAGACATTGTTGCTGGTTAGGAGAGTTGAATAGGTAGAAATTAGAGTTTATAATTCCTTATATTGCAAAAGTTGTAATCGACTATTTTGGAGAGGCTCTTTGAAGTTAGTGAAGTTTGGAGAAAAATCTTGTGGAGTACAGGTTGTGGTTTTTTCACCTTTAGAGCCGGGTGTTTTCCACGTTAAATCTGTGTCTTATTTACTTTACTATTTATTCACTCAATTGGAACACGTCTAACGACCTGTTTCATCCGTAGGCAAATAGTTAAGTCAAAGTTTTTAGGTCGTGCAACCTAACAAGTGGTATCAGAGTAGGTTTATCTTAAAAGGTTTACATCTAAGATAGATCATGATGAATTCTGCACCACCTATTGGACACTGTGAAGGCCAGTCAACCACTCGACCACCTCTTTTCAATGGATCACACTTTATTTGGTGGAAGGCTCGAATGAAAAATTTTATCCAGGCTGAAGATTATGAACTATGGAACAGGATAACTACTGGACCTGTCATTCCCAAGAAGATGATGGATGGAGTTGAAGTTCTGAAGGTGAGGTCTGAATTTACTGCAGAGGACTTGTTGGCTCTCAAGAAAAATGCCAAAGACAAGAACATCTTTGTATGTGGATTGGGTCCTGATGAGTATAACCGGATTTCTAATTGCTCAACAACAAAATAGATATGGGATGCACTAGTCAACCGTCATGAAGGAACAAGTCAAGTTAGAAAGTTCAGAGTTGCTATGTTATTTATAGAATATGAGACATTCAAAATGAAGGAGGATGAATCCCTGCAAGAAATGATCACAAGAGTTACATCACTTGTGAAAGAATTATCTTCACTAGGAAAGGTGCTCACCACTGAAGAACAAGTTGACAAAGTCTTAAGGGTCCTTCCTAAGGCTAAATGGGGTGTCAAAGTTACTTCTATAAGGGAAACTAAAGATATCTCTACCATGACTCTTGATGAGTTAGTAGAGAACTTGAAGACTTATGAGATGAACATGGGTGACTTTATGAATGAAGATAGATTCAAAGAAAACTCACTAGCTTTTAAAGTTTCTGATAGTGATGAGCCTGATATTGATGATGATCAAATAGCATTTATAGCAAAAAAGTTTAAGAAGTTTCTCAAGAAAGAGAATGTCTATGACAAGAAAGGAACAGGTAGAAAAAAGTGTTCCAATGAGAAGTCTCCAGCAACTTACTACAAATGCTACAAAACAGATCATATGATTAAAAATTGTCCACTCCGGGAAATTGAGTGGAGAAAAGAGAAGACTGAAAAGGAAAAGAAGAAGGAAAAGAAAAGGGAAAAATATGCAATGATGGCTGCATGGGGATTTGACACTGATGATTCTGATGCAGAAATTGATGAATTTGCATTCATGGCTCTAGAGGACTCTGATCTTGATAAAGGAAACAAGAATTCCAAGGTAAGTATCTCTGACTTGAATGAAAATGTGCATACTCTCTCTAAAAGAAAACTTATTTCTATGATGAATGCTTTAATGGATAAACTCCGGGAAGTCACTTCTGACAGGGATTAGCTTTTCAATGCTCTTGCTAGCTTAAAATTTGAGTTCATTGATCTAAAAAATAGTAAATATGTCACTGATAAAGAAAATTGTACTTTGAAGGAACACATTGTTGAACTTGAAACTGTCAGTGAGAGTCTGAAAAAGTCCTCAAGTCAAAAGGAGGAAGCTGGAGAAAAATTAAGGTTGACTCTGAACTCAAACAATGTAAAATTGATTACTCTTGTGAAAAAGAAAAGGCAAGAAAATTAAGTCTGGAAGTTTCAAAACTAAAAGGTGATCTTGAGAAAGCAAATAGGTGGACCAAGTCTTCTAGGATTATAAATAATCTAAGTGGGAGGGTTCACAATAGAAGAGCTGAAATAGGCTTCTTTAAAGAAAAGTGTCACTGAAGATATATGTTACTATGTGGTAAATATGATCATCCTATAACTGAATGTCCAGTAGTAGTAAGAAGCAGAAATAGGAGTATCCTGTTGGTTAAAAGAATTAATAACAAAACTACCAGTAGAAACAGGTCATACAACATGTTGCCACACTAGGCAATAAGAGACTTGATTTATCCCTTTGATCACAAAAGGGGACCCAAGCTTGTCTGGGTTCCTAAAACTAACCCTTGAGTTATTTTTTAGGGGTGAGTGAAAGGGAGCAAGCATTGCTACATGGATAGTGCTTGTTCAAGATACATGACCGGAGACAAAAAAAAATTCTTTTACTTACTCCACTAAAAAGGGGAATGTATCCTTTGAAGATGAAAAAAAAAGGGTTGCAAGGTCAAACAAAGGAAATTGTTCTAAGCATAAGCATTCACAATAATCTACTCAAGGAAGATATCATGGAATTGCAGGTACAAGTCTGACTTGTCTTAGTGAAATGGACTTGGGCATGCTGGTTTGAAATAGTTGAATAAACTTGCTTCAAAGGACGTGGTTATAGGTTCGCCTAAAATTAAGTTCAAAATGACAAAGTTTGTAATGCCCGTGTAAGGGGGAAGCAAGTAAGATTCTCATTCAAATCAAAGAATCAAGTGAACACAAACAGGTATCTTGACCTGTTGCATATGAATTTTTGTAGATCTATGAATGATGAAAGTGAAATTGATCAACATGCTCAGGAAAAGGTTGCATCACTTGTTTCAACTATTGAACAAAGTGTGGACTCACTGATAGGGAGAATATTAAATATGAAAGCTGCTATAGAGATTGATACTCCCATTGCCACTGCCACTAAAATGGACCTTGATGAAACAGGTTCATCCATAGAGTTGAGGAGCAGATTACGTTTTCATGAGATTGATATCTGATTATTTTGAAGATAGCCCCAGTGGCTATAAGTTGTTTAGCGACTCAAATTGGCTTTCTTTTCAATGATGCCAAAAGGGGGAAGAATAGGCTATGCAAATGTTTATAGCCCATATAACTGACTTGTTTCAATCAAAGTGCTTCATCTCTTGGTTCTACATGTAGATATCATTGAGGGCACAGGTGCAAGGAGTTTGTCATCATCAAAAAGGGGGAAATTTTTTCAGATCTATGTAGTTTTGATGATTGACAAAGTCGATGACATGGCAGCAGTAAATGTTCCAATAAAGATAAGCTGAACGTTTCAAAAAATGGTTAATCCATGCCACTCACTCTCAGTGAAATAAACATGTGAAAAATTGAAGTGTTGGAGTTCTACTACAATACTAAAGAAGTAAAGAGTTTGACTCGAAGAAGGAGTTTCACTTGAAGTAGAACTGTAAGTCAAGAAGAGTTTGATTTGATGGGAAATTCGAAGTGAAGAACAACTCTACTCCTTCGATTTTATTAAAACACAAAGGAATCCAAGAGATAGACTCGAAGAAGGACTCAAGAACAACTCTACTCCTTCGAGTTTATTAAAACACAAAGGAATCCAAGAGATAGACTCGAAGAAGGACTCCTACTTGGAGTAGACTTCTAATGTTGGCAAAGGTAGTTGCTGCAAAGATGTAGAGTTGTGTATATATAAAAGTGTGACTTCTCAAAGCAATGCATGCACTCACAAAGAGAGAGAAAAGAAAATCTGCAAAGAGTGAGATTTTTCATCATTTGAAGTGTGAAGAAATTTGATTGACGAACTTGGTCCTAGTACAGTGATAGGCTAGAGTTAACAATCTTGTACTAGGAGTTGGTCATTGAGTTGTAATTGTTGTATTCTTAATTCAGTGAGTCATAAACTGAATTGAGAAGAGTTGGTTTTCAAGTATTGTTACTAGGAAGACATTGTTGTTGGATAGGAGAGTTGAATAGTTAGGAATTAGAGTTTATAATTTCTTATATTGCAAGAGTTGTAATCGGTTGTTTTGGAGAGGATCTTTGAAGTTAGTGAAGTTTGGAGAAAAATCTTGTGGAGTACAGGTCGTGGTTTTTTCACCTTTAGAGCTGGGTGTTTTCCACGTTAAATATGTGTCCTATTTAATTTACTGTTTATTCACTCAATTGAAACACGTCTAACGACCTGTTTCATCCGTAGGCAAACAGTTAAGTCAAAGTCTTTAGGTCGTGCAACCTAACAGTTATTGGCCTCTCAAAGTTGGTCCCTCCGGGAACCATCGATGGAGTCGCCAATGGTACCATTGATACTAGACCTCCCTCTATTGTCCCCTCTAAGTTGATCCTTCCTTGTTCTATTAGTCCAGTAATAGTTGAGAGGCATTTGATGTAGAACCCTCTCCGTCAGCCCTCTTTTTTGGCACTTCACGTATTTTTTTGATGTGTTGGTTCATCACATACATCAAATGATTGAAATTATAAGGGTGAAGGTCAGTGGGAATATCTTTTCCCTTCACAATTTCATTCATCACGATTTTCATTTCTTTGGTGTCATTTTCCTTTCTTAACTTCCGTAAGTTTTCCTTCATCTTGTCAATCATTTTCTTGGTGAACTCTTCTCTTGTCACCATATTTTTTTATTGAACCAATGCTGAAAGTGCCCTAAACTTCATAAAAGTATTGATTAAAGCTTCACGATTTGGAACCAATGCTGAATATGTGATTAATAATGTCGCTTGTCTAGTTTAGTTTTCTGTTCCGAAGCTTGCTAGAATCTGCTTTATTATTATTTTTTTAAAAAAAAATTTCTATATGACCAGAAATTAAAGTGAGCTATGAACATTTAGAAAAGCAGCCACTGCTTTCTATAAAATTTGCGCTTGGCAAAACTCCACAAGGTTCCCATAACTTTGTAGCTTTTTTTTCTTCTTTCAAATAATCTGTTTTTAGCCCTCTTAAAACGCTTATCGCAGAATATGTTTAATAATTTATTGTTAGAAAACATGGCTATACGAGTCTTCACCTCCCTAAAACATGTCTGAAATTCTAATTCTAGTTTGTTACTTAAAGTTGTAAGGCATTTTAGTACAAAACACTAAAATGTCCATAGTTTCTTCTTGTTTATAGAATAGATATCCAACACATATGTTATTGCTCCGCCATGCTATTCAAGTTTTCAAAGTTGTTTCTTGTATGATTTGTTTTGTTAAAAAGACCATGCGAATGAGGCCTTTTTCTTTACTTGCCATTAAAAATAATAATTCGATTACGTATTCAAACTCGAATGACCATTGTTTGATTAAATGCTCGCTTGTATGTTAGCAATTGAATCTTCCCCCTATATTCAAATTTTAGTGTTTAATAATATTTGTTAGATGTCCTGAATTAGAGAAAAACATTTTAGAAAATACTTCTTCGAGATATATATTACTCAAAGATGAAGAAAAGTGGATTCTTATTTAGACATAGTATACTGTGTAGACCCCTAATTTTTTTTTCTTTTTTTATGCTCTAACTCGTGCCTTTACAAACTAAAATATATATATATATTTTTTTGAGTTTTCGGATTATTGAATGACCATGTAACTGTGTGACTAATCTTTTATGCATCATTAAAGATTATTTACTCTCTAATTTCTATTTTCTTTTTGTGCATTTTTTTTCACATGTGCAAACGGGAGCACCATCGAACTAGCTTGTGATTAAACTCCATCCAAGTCTGAAATGGATTGACTCATGCATCAGTCGTAGCGTTCATCCTTCTTATTCAAGTCTAATTGTGCTGAAGCATCTCAGATATGTCAGATCTTAGAAACAAATCCAACAACTCTACCTTTTTAGTCTTACCTTCTGTATTATTATTGTTGTGACTAACACTTTTCTCTTATGTGTTTTAGTTTACTTTATGTTTCTACCTTTGTTTAAGACGCTCAGGTATAATCTTTATATTAAGACATGATTGTTTATATTCATCCATAGGACTAAGAGTTTTACGTGATAATCATTTGAGTTTAAATTCGTCCAAAGTAGCTTAACAACTTAATTTTTGACTAAACTTTCATTTTACTTGACATATCTTGGCATACAAATATTTTCACAACGAAGAATCGAATCAAACACACAATTTGCAGGATCATTGAATTTTGTTTCATTAATCAGACAGTGTAATCACATAAAAAGACAAACTACACCGTATAAATTCACGGTCTAAAATCATACCTTGTTACAGTTGTTCTAACTCTTTTCAGGGAAGAAATCTACACAAGAATCTTCAGGGAACTCTTACCAGAATTGAAGAAGGAAGAAGAAGAAGTTTCTCTTTCCGATGTTTTGTTCTGTATTACGTTAGAAAACACAGAAGTACCACTCTTATTTAAAGA
>JACEIK010001244.1:293839-305004 GCA_018107945.1 Datura stramonium
AAAATGAACCTAAGTGTTCTATTTATACTGGTGGAAATTTTTTCCGGAATAACAAGCAACGTGTCACGGAGTGCATCACGGAGCACTGCCTCCGTGACACGGCACGAACGCGCACCCTCACTGGAATCTGGCCCTCCAGGTATTTAAGCCCAACATGCCACGGCGTGCAACTCGTGGCTTGGCCAACGTGCCATGGCTCCAACGGCGCACCTTCACTGGAATTCCATGTTCCAGGTAATTACGTCCAACGTGCCACGGAGGCAACGCGGACCTTATCTGGAAATTGGCCAACTTTTATCATCCGAGGCAGAATGCATCCGCGATGGCAGCTTGTCACGGCTCCATCGCGGAGCCCCTTTTTCTTCATGCTTTCCTTGGCCTTTTCATTGCTCGCTTCCGAGTCCATTCCCGATTTCTCCCAACATGCATCTTAGCTTCATAAAGTTATATTTTTCCTGCAAAACAACGCTAATCATGTTGGTTAGTATAAATTCACATTTTAACTATAATTTACATGAGAATGTACAAACATTGATAGATAAACAAGACGAAATGACGCATTTGAGTATCACTTGGGCATATAAATCTGCCCAAGATCAGTCAGTAATAACTATTTTGGCTTAAAACTAAATTAGAGTATTAGATACCAAGTTAAATGTTATTATCTTGATATATATGTAGTTTTTGGCTCATGTTTTATCCTGATTAATTTTTTTGGGTCAAACCTTTTTGATGTTACACCCCGTAAGTTTTCATTGTTTAACCGACATGTGCATGTGCATAACGAAAGTGTTTAGAGTACGACACGTGCGTGAGAAGGCTCGAGGGTGGAATGCGCAGGCACATTATCGAGCAAGTGGAAGGTCGGGACCAGAGGCAGGGCGCTATAGGCGACGCATTGCACACCTCACCCCTGCGCGGGGAGCAGCGCGTCGTGCCTCTTTCCCGGCACTATGGAAGGTGAGTTGTTGACCCTGTCACTGCTTCCTTATATATATAAGTTGTGAGTTGTATGTTTTATTTAAAACATTTCCCAATTGAGAGCTACGGTTTAGGATGACTTCTTCTTGAGAATTTCATCTTTTAAAAGCCAAATTATGCTATCAAATCGCGTCTAATTGCAAATTCTTCTTTCGTAGTGAATCCTGGACCTATGAAGAACATATCTAAGGAGTTGAATCTTTGAAATTGTCCTGGCTTGATGGATCCCTTGCAGATAAAAGTCATAGAAATCATTTGTAACTATGGCTAGCATGTATACAAGTAATACTAAGCATTTCTACCCTTCTAATCTATAAGAATTCGTAAGATTTTGCCAAATTGAACTCAATTTGACTTATTGTCGTTGTGTTTTTTGGGCTACAACTGCTAACCTAATTCTTGAATTAAAAAGCCCTATTTCCCCGGCGTATGAGCTAGAACACGGAGGGATTACAAGTTCTTAATCAAAGCAGGATTGATTGAGCAGAATTCAGTAAGGTATGTTAAGGCTAACCTCTTTCGGCAAGTTATTCTCGTCATATAGTTGATACGACTTGTACCATTATAGTAGTTAATGATTATGTGTATTGTGGTTAGCTACTACGAGATGAAATGATGTTATAGTATAGTATCCCTTGTCAAGAAGGACTATATACAGTTTTGGCTATTGCTATAAGTGACATAGAAATTTTCTGTTTAATGCTGTCTGAGGCCATAGAGACTTGTGGTTAGCTGTTGAGCATACTTTGTTAATTGGGAAGCATACGGCACAGCTTGGCCCTATAAATTTTTGTTTTGACGCCTATATATGCTGTAAAACTCTCCTATACACCATTGGCGTACCTTGACGCCTACAGGGCTAGAATCTGGGTAATACCGTTTTACCTAGAGTAGTGGCACTAGTGTTGCCTAATGAACTGGGCGGTAGCGTGCTAGATGAACTACTTACTGTCAGTGATTGTATAGTTTCATTTGATTTACAGCTTGTTGTATAGGTCGCTCAGGAAACCACCCTAGTTGTTAGAAGTCTGAAAGGTTATGTGATACCTTAAGTATGAATCTTATCAACTGCTATACGTGGGGCTAATGCCTCTAGCTATTTAGACAGATGCCCACGTACATGTTGCCTAGAAGGGCTAAGTCTAAGTATACCTGCCTACGGGGCTACAAATTGCTCACAGGAGGAGCTATATGCTATTTGGACAAACCATATTGACATCTATGGAACTAGAACCTTAGTATTACAGTTTTACCTTCAGGTTAATAATTGTTGTGGCTGCCTATAAGGATATTAAGGCCGACCGCTTAGAATCATATCCAGTTATTAGCAGCCCTGTAGTCATTCTAGGTGAGGGAACCTTATATTTGGTCACCTACGACCTTTCTATTCGCTTATGAACTACTATTGTACTAGTATGACATTCAGATTATCGCCTAGGTCGTCCCGGACCTCACCCTTTTCTTTCTAAGCTAGCTGATTTTATAATTGTTTTCATGATTATCTAGCTAGTTGTGGACATATAGAATATGCTTGTTGGCTGTTATTCAGGATGCTACAGGGGCAAGTAACAGTTGCGTTAGGCCTAAGAGGCTATGTACGCTTACTAAGCGATGTGTAGTATATAAGTTAATCCTGTTAGATGCTATACAGACTGCTCAAGGAGTGAAGGATAATAATGAAGTGCCAACGGGCCGATACTATGCTCACCGGGCATATGAAGTCATGAGAGACTATACTGAGGCCCGCAGAGCCATTTGAAGTCTGGTGCCCTTCCTAGTTTCCCTTATGCCTGAGGTAGATCAGATACAATTAATGGAGTCCAGATGAATCAGATACAGTTATAGGAGCGCAGATGGCTCAGATACAATTACTGGAGCCCAGACGGCTCAGATACAATTACAGGAACCCAGATAGCTTAGATACAGTTATAGGAGCCCATATGGCTCATACCCAGTCATAGGATCCCAGAAGGCTCGGATACAGTCTCAGAGGTCGAGTATGCTTTAGCTACAACTTGCCTACGGGCTATAGTGAAGCAGATAGGAATATGTAGATTGCTTGCATTTGTCAGGGCTTATGGGGGCCCAGGTAGGTTATTCTATATTTCTTGTACCCTCCAGGCTTATGGGGGCCAGGTTAGGTTCTTGTTTGTATATTTTCTTGCTAGATACAATTTACTATTATGAGATCATACAGGTTAACTTTTGGCCCTAACTGTTGATTACTTTTAGTTCCTTATCAATTTTTATTCAGTTATTATTACTGCCTTACATATTCGATACATATTATACTGACGCCCATGAATGAGGCGCTATATATTTGCCTACAAGTTCAGATAGACAAGTTCTGAGACCTCCTTAGTAGTTTTTCAGAGTTATCAGAGTGGCAAGCTCCTTTCCTCTGATGTTTCCAGACATTAGTAGTTTGCCTGTCTTTTGATGTTCAGTTTCTGGGTAGGACGGGGCCCTGTCCTGAACAATATTTTACTCTTAGAGGCTTGCAGACTATAGTTCTTGGTTAGATATGCACTGGTGGCCATATGGGGCCTAGCTGTGTTATGTGTTAGCAGCCTTGTCGGCTTGTATAAATGTATATTTGCGCCTGCTTACCTTCTGTTATTATTTAGTTAGCATGATGATATTGTTGGCCCACATACAATGAAGCTATTATTGCACTGTTGGCTTAGCTGTTTTTGCGCAGGTTTATCTTGCAGCCTTGTCGTCCTAAGGTTATGTTTTGAGCCGAGATATAGCTTATTGTTCTCTTGATTATGTGTTTTTGGTATGCATGAGAGGTGTATATGTCCATCCAGGTCAGCTCAGAGTCCAGTGTGGCATTAGGTGCTAGTTACGCCTCCCAAGGTGGGGCGTTACAAACTTGATATCAGAGCAACGTCGTATCCTAGGGAATCTGCAAGTTATGTCTAGTAGAGTATTGTTTATAAATGTGTTGTGCACCATATTTCATAAGTAGGTTGCTACAAATCATGATAGTATGGTTACCGCTCCTTTTCATATCGTGCTATAGAGCTAAGTTGTATAGGGTTGAGTCCCTAAGCTTATATTGTTGTCTGTCTAGAGTGATGTCTGATATAAGATAGACTAAAGCCAACCGAGAGCTGGATACAACAATAGGATAGGGTACTAGCAGGGTGCCACAGTTGGGGACAACCCAGCCTAGGGAAAAAAGGGAGACATCTTCTCGATCTCCCTAGCATTCTCCAGGGCACTAGGAACCTCATAGGGCAGCAAATATGCCGACACCACTTCCAGTTATTCCTACACCCTCAGATCAGGATGTGAGGAATGTAGTATGTATGTTGGCTCAGATGATGACTGCTCAGTTTCATCCACTAGTATCAGTTGTTGCCGAGCCTATTGAGGGGCCCGAAAGTTCGAGGGTTCGTGACTTTCTTGCCTTGAGTTCTCCACAGTTTACAGGGGCAGACCGCAGAGAGGACCCTCAGAATTTTATAGATCAATTACAGTGGATATTCAGGGTCATACATATTTCATCCATAAAGTCAGTTGAGCTAGTCGTGTTTCGACTTCGAGATATAGCAGTTCTATGATACGAGAGTTGGGAAAGGTCTAGAGGCAGAGATGCACCTTTACCTACACGTCCTAGCTTCTTTGAAGCCTTTATAGACCACTATTTTCCTCGAGAGATTCGATAGGCTAGAATAAAGCAGTTCTTATACCTAGAATGAAGGATGAGCATCAGATAGTACGCATTGAGGATTGATTCCTTGGCTAGATATGCGCCAGCATTTGTTGATACCAAGCCAACCAGGGTACACTGACTTATAGTAGGGATTATACCAGAGTATATGGGGTTCTATATTACAGCTATGTTGTAAGGAGACGTGGATATTTCATGAATTAAGTACTCCAAATTTGCAGATATTGCAAGTTATATGCAAAGTTCTCTAAAAATAAGTTCTGATTAAACTCTGTAGCTTTCTTGGGCCATATTGTGTTAGATACAGATATTCAGATTGACTAGCAAAAGATAGAGGCTATTAAGACTTGGCCCAGACCCACGACTCCAATAGAAGTTTGCAACCTTCTGGGGTTAGTTGGGTATCACAAGAAGTTTATGGAAGGATTCTCTACCTTATCAGTGCCATTGAGGCTTGTGAGCAGAGTTCCATGGGCTGAAAGACAGACTGACGTCTGTGCCTGTATTAGCCTTGCTAGAGGGTTCAGAGGGATATGCTATATATTGTGATACTTCAGGTAGTGGGTAGGATGTGTCTTGATACAGCATGGTAAGGCAATTACCTATGCTTCGAGGCAGTTATGGAATCACAAAAAAAAACTACCCTACCCATGACCTAAAATTGGTTGTAGTTGTTTATGCTTTGAAAATTTTGAGTCATTACATATACGGTGTCCATGTAGACATCTTCACTGATCACAAGAGCTTCCAGTATATATTTTTAAGTAAAAGGAGTTGAACTTGCGACAGCATCATTGGCTTAAGTTGTTGAAAGACTATGATGTAGACATCTTGTATTACCCAGGAAAGGCTAGCATTGTAGCTATTGTCCTTAGTTGCAAATCCATGGACAACTTATTGTATTTTTAAGGCCAGAAGGGAGAGTATTGACTCGAGAGCTGCACTAGTTAGCCAGTTTAGGAGTCCGATTGATGGACTCAGATGATAGTATGGTTATGATCCAGAATATTGTAGTGTCATCTCTAGTTGTGGAGGTGAAAAGGCTATAGTATGAAGACCCTAGCCTAGTACAGCTCATAGGAAAGGCTCAGCAGAAAGACTCTTTGGCCTTTGAGATAGTAGGGGACTGAGTCTTGAGATTCGAAGGTCGACCCTGCGTTCCAGATGTGGAAGGACTTCGTCGGTAGATTATGGAAAAGGTACATTATTTCCATTATACTATTTACCTGGGTTCAATAAAATATACCATGATATAAAATAGATTTATTGGTGGCATGGGGCGAAGAAAGATATTATTGAGTTTGTAGCATAGTGTCCCAATTGCTAGCAGGTAGAAGTTGAATTTCAGAAACCTGGCAGGCTAACTCAGGAGATAGTCATGCCTATGTGGAAATGGAAAGCAATCAAAATGATTTGGTCATGGGTTACCTCGAAGCAGGTGTAAATTTGACTCCATTTGGGTCATTATTGATAGGATGACAAAATCATCCCATTTCTTTCCAGTCAAGATTACGTTCTCAGCTGAAGATTATGTTGGGTTGTATATTAAAGAGATAGTCTGAATGCATGGTGCCCGAATATCTATCATCTCTAATAGAGGGGCATAGTTTACAGCTAGATTCTGAAAGTCATTTCAGAAAGGTTTGGGGACGCAGGTTAACTTGAGTACAACTTTTCATCCCCAGACAGATGGCCAAGCAGAATGCACCATTTAGACACTTAAAGATATGTTACGGGCATGTGTGCTAGACTTCAGATGAAGTTGGGATGATCACCTACCTCTTATTGAGGTTGCATGTAATAATACTTACAATTCTACTATCAAGATGGCGCCTTATGAGGATTTATATGGCAAAAATGCAGGTTCCCAATAGGATGATTTGAAGTAGGTGAGTCAGAGTTGCTTGGGCCTGACATGATACATCAGTCAGAAGAGAAAGTTAAGCTCATTAGAGAATGCTTATTGATAGCGCAAAGTTGTTAGAATTCCTATTCCGATGTACGACGTAGAGACTTAGAGTTGGTGTTGATGATTGGGTATCCCTGAAAGTTTCGCCTATGAAGGGAATTACGATATTTGGCAAGAAAGGCAAGCTTAGCCCTAGATTGATTAGGCCATACCAGATCCTCCGGAAAATAGGCCAAGTGGCCTATGAGTTAAAATTTCTTTTGGGGCTAGAATCTATTCATCCAGTCTTTCATGTATTGATGTTACACAAGTGTGTAGGAGACCCTTCTCGGGTTGTCCTAGTCGAGGATGTTCAGGTCACAAAAGAGTTTTCCTATGAGGAGACTCCAGTAGCTATACTAGATCGACAGGTCCATAGATTAAGGATATAAGATGCAACCTCTATTAAAGTCTTACGGAGGGACAGAAATGTAGAAGAAATGACTTGGGAAGCTAAGGATGACATGAGAACTAAATACCCTCACTCATTTTAGATCCTAAAACGATCGTACACAGACTCAGATTATACAGTTGATGTGAGATAGTTATTCAGATATTGTTTATTGCTTTTGTTATCATTGTTGTCAGTTGCTTGCTTATTGTTGTGGAGATATGTTATATAGTTTCTTGTAGCATCATGTGAGATGCCTATGTTGGACTTTTCTACATTTCAGGTTTTCAAATAGTCCATATTAAAGAGGAGGCTCTACCGAAATTTTTCAAGAAATACCTGATAACTGAGTATCTTAAGATTAGATTACATTCAAGGAAAAATGTCCTTAATGGGGGATGATGTTACATCCCGTAAGTTTCATTGTTTAACCGACATGTGCATGTGCATGTCGAGGGTGTTTAGAGTACGACATGTGCAGGAGAAGGCTTGAGGGAAGAATGCACAAGCGCGTTATCAAGAAAGCAGGGGGTCGAGACTAGAGGCAAGGCGCTATGGGCATCGCGTCGCATACCCCACCCCTGCACAGGGAGTGGCGCATCGCACCTCTATCCCGGCGCAATGAGAGGCGTGCCGCGGACTCTGCCACCGACTCCCTATATATATAAACTTGTGAGTTGTATGTTTCATTTAAAAGATTTCCCAATTGAGAGCTACAGTCTTGGGTGACTCCTCCTCGAGAATTTCATCTTTTAGAAGCCAAATTATTCTATCAAATCGCGTCTAATTGCAAATTCTTCTTGGGTAGTGAATCCTAAGCCTACAAAGAACGTATTTACAGAGTTGAGTCTTTGAAATTGGCCTAGTTTGATAGAGCCCTAGCAGGTAAAAGTCGTAGAAATCATCTCTAACTATGGGTAACACGTCTACAAGTGATAGTAAGAATTTCTACCCTTCTAATATATAAGAATTCATAAGATTTTGTTGAATTGAACCCGTTTTGACTTATTGTCATTTTTTTGTGGGCTACGACTACTGGCATAGTTCTTGAATTAGAAAGCCCAATTTCCCCAGAATATGAGCTAGAATACGGAGGGATTATGAGTTCTTAATCAAAGCAGGATTGGTTGAGCAGAATTTGGTAGTTAAGGTATGTTAAGGTTAATCTCTTTTGGTAAGTTATTCTCGTTGTATAGTTGATATGACTTGTACCTTCGTAGTAGTGTATGATTATGTGTCTTTTGGTTAGCTACTATGAGATGAAATGACATTATAGTATAGTATCCCTTGTCGATAAGGACTATATACAGTTTAGGCTATTGCTAGAAGTGACATAGAGATTTCCTATTTGCTTAATTATCACATAGAGGAACTAGTAATGTTTTGATACCGTACTGAGGCCATAGAGGCTTGTGGTTAGCTGTTGCGAATACTTTGTTAATTGGGCAGCATAGGGTGTAGCTTGGCAGTATAACTTTCTGTTTTGATGCCTATATATGTAGTAAAGCTCACTTACAGGTTGTTGGCGTACCTTGACGCCTACAGGGCTAGAATCTGGGTAACACAGTGTTACCTATGAGTAGTGGCACCAGTGTTGCCTAATGAAATGGGTGGTAGCATGCTAGGTGAACTACCTGCTTTCATTGATTGAATAGTTTCATTCGACTTACAGCTTGTCGTATAGGTCGCTCAGGAAACCATCCTAGCTGTTAGAAGTCCAAAAGGTTATGTGATACCTTAAGTAGGAATCTTGTCATTTGTTATTCATGGGGCTAACGCCTCTGGCTATTTAGACAGATGCCCACATACATGTTGCCTAGAAGGGCTAAGACTAAGTATACCTGCCTACGGGGCTACAGATTGCTCACAGGAGCTATATGTTATTTGGATAGATCAAATTGACGTCTATGGGACTAGAACCTTAGTATTACAGTTTTACCTTCAAGTTAATAATTATTGTGGCTACCTGTAAGGATATTGTGGCTAACTAGTTAGAATCATATCCAGTTATTAGCAGCCCTGTAGTCATTCTAGGTGAGGGAACCTTATATTTGGTCACTTACGACCTTGCTATTCGCTTATGAACTACTATTGTACTAGTATGACATTCAGATTATCGCCTAGGTCGTCCCGGACCTCACCCTTTTCTTTCTAAGCTAGCTGATTTTATAACTTTTTTCATGATTATCTAGCTAGCAGTGAACACATAAAATATGTCTGTTGGTTGCTATTCAAGAAGCTATAGGGGAAAGTAACAGTTGTGTTAGGCCTAAAGGGATATGTACGCCTACTAAGCGATGTGTAGTATATAAGTTAGGCTTGCCAGATGCTATACAGATTGCTTAAGGAGTGAAGGATAATCATGAAGTGCCTACGGGGCTATACTATGCTCAATGAGCCATATGAAGTCGCGAGCGACTATACTAAGGCCCACAGAGCCATTTGAAATCTAGTGCCCTTACCAGCTTCCGTTATGCTTGATATGGCTCAGATACAGTTATAGGAGCCCAGATGACTCAGATACAGTTATAGGAGCCCAGACGACTCAGATACATTTACTGGAGCCCAAACGGCTCAGATACAATTACAGGAACCCAGATGGCTTAGATACAGTTAAAGGAGCCCATATGGCTCATACCCAGTCATAGGATCTCAGAAGGCTCGGATACAGTCTCAGAGGCCGAGTATGCCTTAGCTACAGTGAAACAGATAGGAGTATATAGATTGCTTGCACTTGTTGGGGCTTATGGGGGCCCAGGTAGGTTATTATGTGTTGCTTGTACCCTCCAGGCTTATGGGGGTCAGGTTAGGTTCTTGTTTGTATATTTGTCAGCTAGATACAGTTTACGGTTATGAGATCATACAGGTTAACTTCTGTCCCATACTGCTAATTACTTTCAGTTACTTATCAGCTTTTATTCAGTTAATATTACTGTCTTACATATTCGATACATATTATACTGATGCCCACGCATGGGGCGTTGCATACTTGCCTACAGGTTTAGATAGATAGGTTCCGACACCTCCTTAGTAGTTGTTCAGAGTCAGCAGAGTGGCAAGCTCCTTTCCTCCGGAGTTGCCAGAAATTAGAGGTTTTCCTGTCTTTTGATGTTCAGTTTCTGGGTAGGCCAGGGCCTGTCCCGACTAATATTTTACTCCTAGAGGCTTTTGGACTATAGTTCTTGGTTAGATATGCGTTGTTGGCCGTGTGAGGTTAGTTGTGTTATCTGTTAGCAGCCTTGTCGGTTTGTATATATTTATATGTGCTCCTACTTACCTTCTATTATGATTTAGTCAGCATGGTGGTCTTGTCGGCCTGCATAGGATAAAGCTATTATTGCACTGTTCGGTTAGTTGTTTCTGTGCAGGTTTATATTGCATCCTTATCGACTAAGGCTATGTTTTGAGCTGAGATATAGCTGATTAATCTCTTGATTATGTGTTGCTGGTATGCACCAAAGGTGTATATGTCCAGCTAGGTCATCTCAGAGTCCAGTGTGGCATTAGGTGCCAGTTACGCCTCCCAAAGTAGGGCATGACATTTTATTTGAAAAATAATTTAGTGTGTTCTAAATCTAAGTAGTATCCACCAAAGATGGTCATAGAGTAATAACAAATATATTTATTTGCTCATTTCAGTCATCAAGAAAGTTTAAAATTTGTATATTTTTAATATATGTATGTATAAAATTGAAGATAGAAATAAGCAAACATTTTAAATATTGACTAAGAATTTTGAAATATCAATTTCGATAATATTTGAATGCACGCAAAAATGGTTAATTTATTCTAAATATAAATATTTATTGAATTTTATATGACAATATGTGTATGATTATAGTTGTTGCAGTGCTTATTGAAGCAAATTATAATTTTCTCTAATTTTGGCAAAATTCATATTTATAGAATTTTATATTACTCTCAAATATATTAAAAATTAAGTCCAGCTTAAATTTACTTTTGTTATAATTTGAGATGTCTAAAGAAATTAGCAGGCACTATTTTGTGGAAGCTCCGTGTTGTGGAAATTATATCTTTTACTATAAGTTACTGGCATTCTGACACTACACATTCTCTGCGTGTGCTTTGACGAGGAATCCGAGAGCATATTAAATGAGTCAATATAGTTTTTTGAAGTGTAGGATGTTTTTTGAAAATCATAC
>JACEIK010001245.1:9559-21559 GCA_018107945.1 Datura stramonium
CCAAACTTTAAAGAACTAAAATGAGTTGGGTTGAAATGAGTTATGCTAATAAATGAGCGGGTCAATTATTAGCCCAAACTTGAGCAAGTTGGGCAAGTTATGATCTCATGGACTGATTTTTCTGCCTCTATATGTAATGATACTACATATTTATGACATGCTAGACTTAGGCATCTTAACATGGAGAAATTAAAGGTAATGGTAAAACTAAATCTAGTAAAAGGATTAGCAAGCTTAAGCAACTTTGGTAGAGCAGAAATTTGTGAAGGATGTCAATACGGGAAGGCACATCTTCTTCTATTTGATACATGCTTATCAAAATGCAATGCTCCTCTAGAACTAATTCACTGTGATTTGATGGGGCTAACAAGAACTCCTTGATTCTTTGGCTACTCTTATATGCTAATTATTATCAATGATTTTACTAGATTCACATGGGTATATTTTGTGAAGCACAAGTCAGAAGTCTTCAACAAGTTTATAGAATTCAACGAAACCGTTGAAGCCGAGCTTGATTCAAGGATAAGGCGATTGCAAACTGAAAACGGCGGTGAATGGACTTCTGAAGAGTTTCTCTTTTTTTGTCATCAACATGGCATTAAAAAAGAACTCACCTGTGCTGATACACCACAACAAAATGAAATAGCTGAAAGGAAGATTCAACACTTAACGGAGACATGTAAGAGCTGACTTTATGCAAGAAATTTACCTAGAGCCCTATGGGATGAAGGTATGAAATGTGCAGCATATGTGATCAACAGGATGCCACTTTCTCCAAAATCCTAGTATCAAACACCTAAAACCTTTTGGCTCTATTTGTTATATTCATATTCCAGATTCTCGATGGTGTAAGTTGGATGTCAAGGCAAGAAAATACATCTTTGTTGGGTATGACGAAAGAAAAAAGGGCTGGAAGTGACATGGACCAGAAAACTCATCGTTTTCTTGTTTCTCGGGATGACGTATTTGATGAAATTTTCTTGTATTATGGAGTTGCATCGGAAGAAGAGAGTTCTAAAATATTGAACTCTGAAGGTTCAAACTTGCACATCACAAATATTTATTCAGAAAATCAGTTGCTGAGGAGCTAAATGAAAAGTGAAGTTCGGGAACTCAACAACGTGAAACTCAACAAGAAGATGAGCCACTTGGTTCACAAAGACCAAATAGAACTATTGTTGAGCCAGTCCACTTTAGGGATGAAAACTATGTTAGTATGTATTTTTGTTTTTTTGTAGGCCAATTGACGATAAAGAGCCTTTATCTTTTGAAGAAGCTAAAGGAGTTAAAGAGTGGGGGTTTGCTATGGATGATGAAATGGAGGCTCTAATAAAAAATAAATCTTGGAGCCTTGTGCCAAAGCAAAGAGATGTACAATCCATTTCTTGCAAATGGGTTTACAAAATCAAAAGAAGAGCAGATGGCAGCATAGAAAGATATAAAGCAAGGTTGGTTGCTCGAGGATTTTCTCAAAAGTATGGTGAAGATTACGAAGAAACCTTCAGTCTGGTGGCTAATTAAGATGATCTTAGTTCGAGTTGTACTAGCCATGACAGCCTCGTATAGATGGAAATTATGACAACTTGACATGAAGAATACTTTTTTGTATGGAGAACTTGACAAAGATATTTATTTGAAGCAACTACCCGGGTATATCTCTAACTTATATACCGATTATGTTTGCAAGCTTAAGAAAGCATTTTATGAACTTAAGCTGGTTCCACGAGCATGGTATGAAAAAATTGCTCAAAATCTATATTGCTGGGCTATACTGCATCACATTCAGATCTTAGTTTGTTGGTTAAGAAACAAGGAGACTTGCATGTGGTTGTTGTCTTGTATATGGATGACATGATAATAATAAGAAACAATGGTGATGAAGTTGCAAGGCTTTAAGAAAAGCTTGCCATAAGATTTTATATCAAGAAGTTAGGAGAACTATGTCATTTTCTTGGCTTAGAGGTGACAAACATGAGTAAAGGGATTTTTGTTACCCAAGAAGGATACTATAAGAAGCTTATTGTCAATTTTAGGGTGAAACAAAGCAAAAAGTGTTCTACTCCTTCTGAGACTAGCACGAGGTTAAGACGTGAAGAAGACTCACTTCTTGTAGATCCCAAGCCTTTTCGAGCTCTTGTTGGAAGTCTCCTGTATTTGACTAATACTAGGCCAGGCATTTTCTTTTCTATTCGATACATAAGCAGATTTATGCAATCACCAAGAAAGCCACACTTGAAAGCTACAAAAAGGATTATGAAACATATCAACTCAACATCAGATATGGGCCTATTCTTCCAAAAAGAGGAATGATTTGATATTAATTGGTTATACAGATGTTGATTTTGATGGTGAGATGGATGACCAAAGATCTATATGGATATATTTTTCTCTGTGGCGGAACAAGTATTTCTTGGTATAGCAAGAAGCAAGACTCTGTTTCTTTGTCAACTACGGAGGCAGAATATAAAGCAGCATCTCTTACTGCTCAAAAATGTTTATGACTCCAAAGACTTGCCGAAGATTTTCATCTATCTATATCAAAGCCAACTGCGGTTTTTGGAGACAATCAAAGTGTCATCAAGCTCACAAACAATTCGGTATTCCACACAAGAACTAAGCATATCAAGATGGAACATCATTTCATCAGAGAAAAAGTTCTTGATGGAATTATAAATACTTTGGAAGTATGAAGTTAGGAGGATATTGCTGATATCTTCACCAAGTCACTTCCTAAAACTTCTTTTGACTTCTTCCGCGACAAGCTTGGGAGAGTTTCCAAAAAAACACTTTAAGAGGGAGTGTGAAAAAACTAAAGTTGATTTTTTGAAATAACATATAATTTTCTAATAAAGTTTCTAGAATAGCCTAGTGTAGTATCTAGGATAATCATCTTGAAGAAATATCTAGATATTTTCGAGTAGAAGATAAAGTTACCAGAACTTTTCTATAGATGTATATAGAACCATCCATAGACTAGTATAAATAGAGCATATTCAGAATAAAAAATCAGTAAATTTGTACCAAACAGNCTAGATATTTTCGAGTAGAAGATAAAGTTACCAGAACTTTTCTATAGATGTATATAGAACCATCCATAGACTAGTATAAATAGAGGTGGTCTTGTACATTTGTAATCAACTAAAAATCAAGAAAATTCAAGAGAGTCTTCTTATATAACAAAGTTCTCTACTCAAAAATTTTCTTCTCCTTTCATAACTTCCTCTTTTTTAAATGAATATTTCAATCTTAATTAACGATTTTGGACTAGCAGAAATTCTTTTCAATTCTACTTTTCTTTTGCTATTGTCTACTTTCTACTTCAAATCTCCTCTTCTCCTTTTTCAATTTGTGTGATAGTGATACACACATCTATGCTCAGCTTTCAAAAGGAAGTGTCTGTTGTACACCTACTGGAAAATCGAAACAACTAAAATTTCAAATTGCTAACATATTAGGGATGAGGGGCAATCCATCTGTTATAAGTTCTGAAATTGTTCTCCCAACTTTTCTTTCTTTGTCAAAAAAATTCTAACATTGTTGGAGAAAGAGGAGATGTAAAGAAGAAGGTTCGAGATTTGGTGTGGTGTGATAGACTATTATGAATGAGGGAGTAATGGTGGAGTTTGGTTAAAAGGGTGTGGGTCGGGTATATTGTTGGGTGGATTAGAAGGGTATAGGCAGATTATTTTTAGCTGTGTGAATATTTATATTTTGTAGGTTAAAATAAGGGACGTGACCCATTTACTTAAGGCCAAGTGTAACAAATGGTATTAGAAAATTGGGTCTTTAAATTGTTAAAAAATAATGGAATAAATGGGCATTTTGGGTTGTGACGGTAGCATAAATGAGCCCAACTATTAATAGATGGTATGGATGAGCATTTTCTGAAAGGTCGATGATATATTTGATCTTTTCTCCAATGAGGATTTGAGAAGAAGAAAAGTTTCAACAATAGAAAAATATTTTGGTGAAGATTTTTATATTTATCTTGTTTATAGTGATCCTAAAATATATTAAGATGTTATTTCTTCTCTTGATACATTATTTTGAAAAGAGCAATTGATGATAAAATGTTATAGTGAATTAATATTTGTTGTATTAGTGGGTACAATGATGCTAAGTGGATCTCAATATTCATATGTGATTATGTGTTTATCCTTGGTGGTGTATAATAACATGAAATCAACCAAATAGATCATAATTGGATCAATTAGAAAATTTGAGTTTGTGGCTTTGGAGTTGACTGGTATTGAGACTAAGAAATTCTTATTGAAGTACTAAATTTTAGATAAAACTGACATACCTATATATTGTGGTTTCCGAGCAGCATTAGTTGTAGAGAAGTAGAACACATGTTTGAATATAATGCGGTAAAATAACTATTAAAAGGTGAAATTATATTCATAAATTATGTAAGATCAGAAGTGAGTTTGATCAATCCTTTGACTAAATTTTTAGGAAAAAAAATTAGTAAAGAAAGCTTCAACAAAATGAAACTTTTGTCATGTTATATATCAAATATGATGGTAACCCAACCTATGTGATTATACATCCCATTAATATGGTTTATATGAATAATAACAAGTCATTATTTGATCTGGTACATTATTTATCCCATCTATGGTCTATTATGATCTGTGTATTGCTCAAATCTGCAAGAAAAATAAGGTTGCTTTGTAAATTTTTAATCCATTACCATATCCTTTATAGGTGGTGTATTGCACTAGAAAATATACTTGATGGGTGGACCTATATGAGTGTGGAGTAGTGCCGCTCCTATGAAATTGTGATAAATTTCAAGAACACTTATAAATATTAGGTCACATGCATGATCTTTTAGCTGAAAACTGCAATAACCACAAAGATTGTTCAAGTATAATGTAATAGAATAAGACTGAGCTTAGAAAAGAATTCTTGGTTCATAGATATTCTAAACATCACCTTTTGTAAGTTTAATCTTATTTTATCTAGGTCTAATTCATAGTTTACGAGAATCTAAATTCGACGCATTGTACTCATATGTGAAAACCCAATAAAAATTTTATATTTCATTTTATTCCTAACTACTACGGAGTATTATTTTTGAGATACGTCGTGGATTATTGAAAAGATAATTCTTATATCTCAAAAATAAGTTAGAACATATTCTTTATTCCTTAGCAATGATTAATAGCCCTTAATCTTCTTAATTAGTCATTAACCTTTGTAACCTATGAAACATTAGGAGAATTACTTTGTCATTAATACTTCTTGACCATGAAGTTCATGTTGTTCTCCCTATATATAAACACATTGTTTTCCCTGAGAGAAACTAAAAAAAGAAATAGTATTCTTCCTATTTTTTGAGTTGCTGGGTTTACTGTCAATCTAAAATCTTTGTTATATTTTGACTCTTAGTTTTATACTAGAGAAGTTTGTTAAATATTGGGGATACACCTACACTAGGTGAAATATCCTTAAGAACAATGTTAGAAACACGCCTCAAGCTATTTCCATGATTTATAATATTTTTTAACATATAATATTTAGGACTCTTTGTATACTCGATTTCTAGCTAGCTATTTAACTAGAGCACATAATGCACACATGAATATATGTATTAAAAAATATCTTTCATAAAACTATGATGTATATCAATTTTTCTAGAATCTTATGTATATTTTTCTTCATCCTTCTTATCAGTCTCTTGTCACTAGCATTAGTTTCTCTGCACCACGTTATTGTGACTTGTCCAATCAAACTCAGCCTACAAATTATCTCATCTGGAGGAGAAAGATATCACAATTGATGCAGGTCATAAAGATAACTAAGTTGATCTCTTCTGCCACATAATAAAAATGAAAATCAAGTAAGGAATGTGATGTGATTGTATAAATACCTTGTATATTTAAGAATAGACATATAAGTTTTTCATTCAATAACATAGTATCAAGGCCTTTTTTGAATTGGTCTGTTGCCTCGCCGAATTTTGATCATTGACTTGGTGTCACCGGAGTTACGTCACAATTTAGTCTCCTTTTAAATTTACTATAAAATTTGGTAATTGAAAATAAAAAAGAAATGACGGCTAATGTTGCTTCAGCTTCTAGTCCAATAATGATGATTTCAACTGAAGAATTTACTAAATTTTCTCAATATCAGAAATTACTAAACGGATCCCCTTTTGTTAATACATTTGCTAAACCTGATAAAACATATCTTATCACCTCATAACATAAACGGGTGATTTGATTCAACTTCCACTAATCACATAACAGGTAATCATAATATTTTTTCTAACTTTCAATTACACAAAGCATCATCTCCAGTTATTGTAGTAGATTAATCAACATGAAATATTGTTGGATTTGGAACTGTTAAACCAACCTCCTCTATTACCTTGTCATTAGTATTAAGTCTATCAAAATTGATCTTTAATTTGATTTCTATTAGTAAATTTATCAGAGATCTTAATTGTTATATCTCATTCTTTTTTGGTCATTGTCCGTTTTGTGATATTATGAAGAATCAAGTTATTGATAAAGGACATATATATAATGATCTCTACACCCTTGCTAAATAAGAGTCTCGATCTATTGCGTATCTCTCTTTGAAGCACATTATCGACTATGACATCCTTCTCTACCTCTATTAAAAAAGCTCTGTCCTTAGTTTTAGAGTATTTCTTTATTGAATTGTGAGTCATGTAAATCTGCAAAACATCATCGTATCTCAGTAGGTCCAAGGATTAATAATAGGGTTGGGTTGGCTTTTGTGTTAGTTCATTATGATATTGAGGGACCATATCCTATAGTTTTCAAGATTGGACACAAATATCTTTCTACTTTTCTGGATGATTTCTCTCGAATGACTTGAATTTATTTTACGAAGAGCCACTCTGAAGTGTTCAATCATTTTTGTGCCTTCTGTGCTGAAGTCGAAACTCAATTCAATACTTTAGCATATATTTTAAGGAGTGATGATGTTAAAGTATACACATCAGGGTCGTTTAAATCATACATGATACAACATAATATTCTCCATCATCCTTCATATGTTGACACACCGTCTCAAAATGAAGTTGCTGAGAGAAATAATGGGCATCTACTTGATACAACTTGGAAACTTTTGTTTTAAATAAGAGTTCCTAAACAGTTTTGGGCAAATGCAATTTCTACTGCTTATTTTCTAATTCATTGCATGTCATATACTATACTTGTTGATGATACACCTTACATTATTCTTTTTTCAAATAAGTCACTATTTTTATAGAACCTATGGTGTTTGGAAGCACATGTTTCGATCATCTGTTTTCAAGTTGAATCTCAAGGTATTAAAATGTGTTTTCCTGGGCTATTCTTGCCTTCAGAAGAGATATTAATGTTATTCTGTTGAACATGAAAAATATCTTGTGTCAATTGATGTAGTATTTTCAGAGATTGTACCCCTTTTTTATGTACCTTCTATTTCTATGAGTCGGGAAGAGAAAGATGAGTTGATGAGAGAATGAATGGGCATCTACTTCAAACAACAAGGGAACTTTTGTTTTAGATAAGGGTTCCTAAAGAGTTGGGCAAATGCAATTTTTACTACTTATTTTCTAATTCGTCGCATGTCATCTACTATACTTGTTGATGATACACCCTACAATATTCTTTTTCAAATAAGTCACTATTTTCGGTAGAACCTATATGGTGTTTGGAAGCACATGTTTCAATCATCTGTTTTCAAGTTGGATCTTAAGGCATTAAAGTGTGTTTTTCTGAGCTATTCTTGCCTTCAGAAGAGGTATTAATTTTATTCTATTGAATATGAAAAATATCTGGTGTCAACTGATATGGTATTTTCAGAGACTACACTATTTTTTATATACCTTATATTTCTATGAGTCGGGGAGAGAAAGATGAGTGATTAATCTATCAAGTTACCTACGTTTTCACAGAACAATCAGATGATATTGTTCCTCCATCCACTAGTTCTTCAATTGAGCGGCAATTGATTAGTTTTCCTTCAACACCTGATCCATCTGCTCTAGAAAAATCGATAATTATTCAAGTTTATTCAAGAAGGAGAGAAACTAATGTAATAATATGTATTCTGCATCAGTTTTTTGGTTATCAAATCTTCCATCATCTGGTCCTTCGGAAAAGCTTGACCTCGACCACTACACAAGTTAAATGTGGAATGATATGTGATACCATAATAGGGAATTTTTTGTACATTGATGAATTATTCATCCTAATATGAATTATCCCCCTCCCCCTTTTTGTCTTTTGCTATACCAAATGAACAGGTTGGGGCCACCTTAAATTCCTCACCATCTATGATGGTGGTTTTTTGATTTTTGTTTTTTAAAAAAAAAATGATACTATGATATTGCATTTTAAATATAAAAAGAATTTTATATTTTCTTCTTTGATATCATGTGTAAATTACATGTTATATATGGTTAAATAAAAAGATGTGTATAAAAAATACCTCATGATATAATCTATTTTTTTCATCTCAATTTATATAATACATTTTTGATTTTGAATGTCAAACATAAGTTTTTCTTTGGTTGTAAATTTTTTTGTCTTTTGAGTATTTTGAATTGTTAATTATTATGGTAGATGCATTGTTATTGATGGATTCTTATTGTTATAACATCTGAATAATCTGCTCATATTGATCTTTGGTGAATGGATAGATTTCCACAGAGCTCAACTGACTCTTGACCTGTTGTTCAACCAACTTCTTAGAGGTTGATGCACCCATACTAGTGTTCTGCTCAAATCCTGAAAAATTATTGTTCTGATATGCTATTCCTAAGTCTTCCTGAGCAGATGCATTGATGCTACTCCTCCGTCACTTGTATTACACTTCTTTTTGAGCTTAAACTCGTGAGGATATTCTATTATTTTCTAGCAGGTCTCCCTATTGTTGCCCTTTATCTTACAGACTTTACAATACAAAAGTCTATTCTAATCTTTGACTTTCATTTGCCTTAGAGTTTGCAGCTTAATAGTTTCCACTTATAGTGGGATTAGCTCCTAGAATACCACTAGTAGTAGCCACAGACCTTTGACTTTCATCAGTTATCACTATGGAATAAGCTTGATTAACGGAGGACGAAAGACTCATCACTAAGATCTAATTTCTTGCTTGAGCATATGAATCATTTAGCCTTATCAAGAACTAAAACAACTTCAGTTTTTAAAGATGTACAATAAAATTCTTGAATTATTCACACAAACAACCAAAGGCTGGTACCAATGCCTCAAATTCTTCCCAATGATTTATAAGCATTGAGAAGTATACAAAAAAATATATATATACTTCCTCGAGTTAGAGTGGCTATTTTTTTTTTGCAGATTAAAGATCCTTGATCCATCAATTTTTGTGAAGCTTTCATGCAAATCTTTCCACACCAAACTAGCATATGAGGCATACATAATTCCTCCAATTAGACTTTTAGAAATTAAGTTCATCAGCTAAGATAAGACAATTGTATTTATACGCTCCCAATGATTCCATATATATTCAGGAAATTTTTCTTTATTACAAGAACCATCTATCATACCCAGTTTATTTCTACTCGATAAGGTAAAAACATAATATATATATATGTGTGTGTGTGTGTGTGTGTGATAAACAAGAAATGGACTAAATATGATTTTAAAATCAACTAATAAAGAAAAGGTCTACAATATGCCAATTACTTCATTGAGAAGTAGGGGACCAAAGACCACTGGAAGGGGATCCAATCCCACTCCGAAAAAAAAAAAAGAATAATTACTGCTCATAATCGGATTCAAACTAGTAACCAAGAGGAAATTTTGAGCTTCCTTGACCACTGAGTAAAGCTTTTGGGCAATGTCAAGGGGTTCAATACATATACACACACACATAACACACACTTAAAGTTTGAATTTAACTTTATATATATTTAAGATTTTCTGAATGAAGGGGATGAAACCCCTCCCTCCCCCTACCTCTGCTTTTGCTCACCAACTATGATGGTGGCTTTTGGAAAAAAAAGAAGATGATACCATCATCTTACATTTTAAATATCAAAGGATTCTTAATTTTCTTATTTGATATCGTGTGTAAATTACATGTTATATATGGTTAAATAAAAAGTTGTGTATAAAGAAAGACTCGTGGTATAATTTTTTTTTCATCTCAATTTATATGACACATTTTTTATTTTGAAAGTCATGCTTAAGTATTTTTTTTTTTTATAAAGTCAAACTCAAATCTTTCTTTGATCATATTATGTTTTTTGAATATTTTGAATTGTTAATTACTGTGACGTATAGTATTTCTTACGTAACTTTCAAATATGTAAATTTTATTTTTTTAAAATTTATGCCAAAATATACGGTTAAAATTAAGAAATTTAACTTTTGAAATTCAAAGTATATATGCCACAATAAATTGAGACATAGAAAGTATAATTTGGTGCATGCATACATACATACTTTCATTTGGCACAAAGATCAGAAAAGTAGATCTTTGTACAATAGTTTTTTGCTTTTAAATGAGGAAATGAAGAGACGAAGTGCTTTGGACAATCAATTGAATCGAGAGTCTATCAGAAAATTTTTTGAGATAAAGATAAAATCTGCATACATTTTATTCTTTCTAAATTCATGGGATTATACTGATTACCTTGGTATTAAAAAGTGGAGAGATACACCCTGTTATAAGCAATGGGCAGAAAAGACAGGTAGAACAATTAATATGAAATCAGATGTCAAGACTGAAGATAGTATTAGAGAAAACAACTTCCACCCAAAGTTAGAGAGTCGTTTTTCCCTTCTGGTGGAAAACATTTCTAATTCTAGTAACCAAACACCTAAAAATGACTTTCTTATGAAAACTTTTCCTTAAAAATAACTTTCATTGTATCAAACACACTCTAGATTGCCAACATAATATATAAAGTACTTAAATCCACATTGGAATCTTAAATATGATATTTTTGGAATTTGTTTTTTTTTATAAAATAATTGAATCTCTTCTTTGATGACATATGAAAGAAGAGAAAATATATTTGGAAGTATGAGGTACTTTTGGTATCCTCATTTGTTCCCATGTTTGTAGCCATGACTTTTGAGGGATATCTTTACATTGTCAAAGTTGATTCTCTGCCATTGTTTATGGATACTGCAGTAAGTGGGGTGTACATGGGCAGACTCGCCCCCATGAACATTGAAGAAACAAGAAAGGACATGTATTTAACTTATATGTACCAATAAATTAAAATAACTTTTTGTATTATCAGTACTATAATATAAAATTAACATGTCATATATATATATATACACACACACACAATATTTAAAAAATTACGTTTTATGTCTTCTGAGAGAAAATATTTATGTCACATAATCTATATTTTGAGTTTGTTACCTGGTTTAGTCCATATATGTGTATAAATATCTGATACACTAATATACACTTTTATACAAGGTCGATACATTTTGTCTAATATTTTTCTTAAGAGGTATAATGTTGTATAATATTATATATTGAGCTGCGCAATATTTTGTGTTGGATTGTATATTTTTGAAAATTTTCCCTTTATCTTTGAGATTACCGATTTTTTTTTTCCAGAACGATATACAAGTAATTATCTTTTAGGTGATTGGATTCTTTTGTACTATGATCAAATACAAGTCAGATTTAATTTATACACATGGACATTTAGTGTAAATAGATTCAGAATTTAAATTATATATATTTTAAATTATGTGATAGAGACCTCAAGTATTAACAATCATATATATATATACAGACAGACACACAAACACGAGGTTTAATCATGTTAGATTATGGATTAGAGCCTCTTGCTAAAGTTACTTTGATTTTTTTAAGCCAAATATCTAGATAATTCCTTAAATTTGACAAATTTTGTAAAATAGTCAGTCAAACTTAGTCAATAATCAGATAGACACGTGAACTTGATAAAAGTGTATCTTATGAATTCGTCATGATGACATGACAAAGCATGCATATTTCACACACATTTGAGCG
>JACEIK010001245.1:68732-101851 GCA_018107945.1 Datura stramonium
TTTAGGTGTAGGTTATGGCAGGTCGAAGTTTCATGATTAGTGTATAATACTTAGCAATAACTTTCGCATTCTCTCCGTAGATGAAAATGTGTCACTTTATTTGGTCAGTATTCTGTTTAGTGCTTTTGTACCTATCTAGACTAGATTCTTGGGAGAGTCAAGAATGCATCTATTTGATATTTCGAGAAAAATGTTAACTTGTGCAAGCTAATGAGAATTTGTAATATTTTATTTCGTTGTTTTAAAAAGGGGTTTTCCTACCGAATTAGAGTCGGTATAGGTACCCGCACGACTTGCTCATTTGGGGTCATATCAATATGTACTTTTTCTTCACTAGTATTTTTCCCACAAGTTTTTCCTAATAATATTTTAATGAAACAAATTATATATTAATAGATATTTTACACCCCGTAAGTTCTTAGTATTTAACCGATGCGTGCATGCGTATGTTGAGAATTTTGGAGTACGATGTATGCGGAAAAAGGCTCGGTGGAATGAGTACACGAGAGTGGCATAGAGGGAGAAGGAGGTCGGAACCGGAGGGCCAGCACACCGAGCTCCACGCCGCGCCAGCCAGCCTGGCGCTATGGCTGGCGCATCGTGCCCCTTGGTTGGCACTACAGGTGGCGCGCCGTGTCCCCCCCCGCCTAGTGCCTCCTATATATATATATATATGTATATATATATGTGTGTGTGTGTGTGTTTAAGGTTGAGTTTAATTCATTTGAAAATATTTCCTTCGTCCAAGTACAAAGAGAATACATAAACCTCATCCAATTTTTATCAAATTCGGCTATTAAACGCAGTCCAAACACAAATTAACTTCAGGTAATAAGTTCTAGGCCTATGGGAAACATCTCTATGGAGTTATTTCTTGAAAATTCGCTTGGCAAACCAGAAACCCGCCGAGTAAAGGTTGTCAAAATTGTTCTAAATTGGATTCTAAATGGCAACAGGCAATAGGTAAGCATTTCTCCCTTCTGAATTCTCGAGAAATTATAAGTTTTCGATCGAATGAAACAGAGTTGAAGTTATAGTTAATTCTATTGAAAAGATATTGTTATTGGCTATACTTATTGTTGAAAATAGCAGTATTCTCTCAGTGTAAAGCGGCAATTAAGTGGAGTTATTGGCTTCAGGCGGAGCACTGTGTAATGAACGAAAGTCGTCATTCAAGGTATGTTAAGGCTAATTCCTTTGGCAAGTAATTCTCATCGTATAGTGATACAACTTATTCTTTGGAATATAGATAACAATCCCATGTGTTGTATTAGCTACTGCTTGTAGATAATGCTTATATATGTTGTGGTCAACTGTTAAAAGACGTATTGAGAATAGATTACAGTATCCCTCTTCAGGAAAGAGTATGTTAGATATGACCCACACTAGAAGTGTTGTAATAAGACCTCTATTCTTCTGTTCAATATGTTGGTAGGATTTTGATGTCTTGTTGTCATGCCCAAGCCTTAGAAGCTTAGGGGTAGCTATTGGGCCTGAATTGATAAGTTGAACAGCATTGGGCGCAGCCGGGCAATATAACTTACAGTTGTTGCCGGTGTTGTCAGTAAAACTCGTCCAGAGGCCGTTGGCATACCTTGATGCCTCCAGAGCCAGGATTTGAATAGGATAGTCTTACCTTAGAATTAGGGGCATCAGGATTGCCCAAGTGACATAAGTGATAGCTTGCCACGTAGTTGGCCACTGCCAGTGACTATTAGTTGCAGTTGACTTAGTACTTGTCATACAGGTCACTCAGGGAGTCATCCCAGTTATACAAGTCAGATAGACCTGTGGGTATCCTAAGGAGGGGACCTTATCAGTAGTTGAATGCGGGGCTCTAACACCTTAGCCTGCTTTCATAAGATACTCAGGTACAGATTGCCGAGAGTGGCTAGGTCCAGATAGACTTACCTACGAGGTTAAGAATTGTCCAGTAAAGACATAAGAAATCTGAGAAGATCAAGTTAAGGTCTAAGGGACTATAACCATGTTAGTACAGTATTACCTTCAGGCTAAGAATTATCATAAGCTTCCTGGGGAAGGTTAGGGGCTGACTGCTCAGGAGCATGCCCGATCAGTATCAGTCTTACAGTTGTTCTAAGTAAGGAAAATAAGTAATTAATTGTCTGCGACCCTACAGTTGTTTATGAGCTATAGTTGTCCGAGCAGGATATTTAGAGTATTATTAGGCTACTCCAGACCTCGCTCTATTCGGTCTAGACCATTAGAGATTATGATCACTATCAGGATCCTCTAATCAGATACAGGTACACAGGGTGTGCCTGCTAGCAGCTATATAGATTAATCTAGGGGCGAGAAGCGGTCGCATTAGGCCCACAAGGCCAGATACGCCTTTTTGAGTGGCTAGATTGAGACTTTAGTATAGCACATCGATTGGGATTTCCCTCACCTAGGAGCCTTTCGAGATCACCCCAGGGTTACTAGCTGTGTCATCGCCTACAGAGGCTATATGACGTTGCTCCAAGGAGAGATATGTCGTCCAAAGGGACGATGCAAAGGCCCAAGGGCCATATGACAGTACATTCCATGGCTGTACTATTATTCTTATGTCGTATCGGCATCACTGACCCTCGTCGAGCCTGGTGCCCATGGTGTAGCTACAGATCAGGAGCCAAGCTGGTTCAGTTGCAGACCCAGGGGACAGGTAGGTTGGATATAGCACCAGTAGAGTCATAGACACTTGGATAGGGGTATATAGATTGAAGTGTACTTGCCAGGGCTTATGGGGGTCTTGAGGTTGTTTTATTGTTGCTTGTACCTTCCAGGCTTATGAGAGCCAGGTTAGGTTCTTGTTTGTATTCTTGTCTGCTAGCTATATTTTATGAATATATGATTGTGCAGTCATAGCTCATGTACGTGTAGTGTTTTACTAGATGCATGTTATGAATAAGAAAACTTCCAGGTTAACTTTTGCCCTTTCTTTCTACCTATTTTCAGTCTCTAACAGCTTCTACTCAACTTTTATTATTTCTTTACATATTTAGTACATATTGTACTGACGCCTAATTATGGGGCGCTGCATACTTGCCTGCAGGTTTAGACAGACAGAGTTCAAGATCTTTAGTAGCAGTTTTTCAGGGTCAGCAGTTTTGACAGCTCCTTTCATTCGGAGTTGCCAGGTTGTAGAGACTACAGTTTTTCATTTATATAGAATTTAGGTATGCCGGATCCCTTTTCCGACCATTATTTGTATTCTTAAAGGCTACTACAGTATCCAGTTAGTTAGATGTTATTGGTTGTGTTGGGCCTAGCATAGCTGCTTATTTTTCTTTCTGTTATAACTAGACAACATGGTGGTCTTTTCAGCCCGCGTAGGATCCCTATTGATGTATGTTGGTTGGGTTAGATGTTTTGTTTTACAGGTGCTGTGTGGACTTATCGGCCCGAGGTTGTGTTTACAGTTGAGATATAGCAGTTTATTTTCTTGAGTTTAAGTCATTGGTAGGCACTAGAGGTGTATGTGCCCAACCAAGTCAGCCCAGATTCCAGTATAACATTAGGTGCCAGTCATGCCTCCTAAGGTGGGGCGTGAAAAAATTGATATCAGAGCAGGTTGTTTCCTAGGGATTCTGCAAGCTATGTCTAGTAGATTCTTGTCTATGGGTGTGTTGTGCACCACATTTTTATACCTCGAAAGCCCAAAGATCGGACCCGAAAGTTGAAATGGAGAAAATATAAAGTAGATGTTACAGACTCAGGATGAGTCGTGAAGGCAGCCTATGAGTCGTCAGGTGACTCGTGGGTAGGCCAATGAGGAGTTTGGAAAGTTTGAAGAAAAGGGTCCCCACGGGCGTGGCAACGACTCGTGGTCAGACCTCACGAGTCGTTGGGTCAACCGTAGAGTGGGGGAAAAGAAAAAGAGAAGAAGAAAAGCAGTGTACTTCATGAGTGGTGACCACGAGTTATAGTTACCCCTAACGAGTCATGATGTGACCCGTTACAAGACCAGGAGACAAGGCTAGGTAGTGTATTTGACGAGCAGGGTGACGAGTCGTTGCCCGGACCACGAGTCGTCATGTCGTCCATTAGGACCACCTGACAGTAATTTCCCGCTAATTTAGTAAGGGCCCTTTCGTAATTCCTAAGTACCTAAAGCCTAAACTACATCGTTTAAGACTCGTTTTAGTGAGTTTTAGGAGGGGAAAAACCTATTCTAAGTCATTTCCTTCCATGCATGCAAACTTGAGAGGTTGAGGAGGTGATCTAGAGCAAGTCTTCAAGGTTCTCATTCAAATCCTTCTTGGGCAATCAGAGAAGTGGTAGAATAAATCCCTTCCAGGTATGTAGGGTTATGAGTGGGTGTTTCCTTCCACACTCATGCCCAATTTCTTCTAAGTATGATAAATTCCTATGATCAAGTTATGGGGTTTTTACCCAAATGCATGAATCTTCAATTTCTTTACATGGGTATGAATTGATTATGATTTTATTATCAAATTGTGAAGCATGGGCTAATTTTATAATGATTTCAAATAAAAATGATGTTTCTAGCCTTGTGAATGTTGAAGACCATTAATGAGATGATCATGAAAAGTGATATTTATAAAGTATACGTGATGATGATGAGATATTATGATGGAAAGCATGATTTGAAGCTACCCATGTTTATAATTATGTTTTCAATGAGAATTGAGTATTTCTAAGTATGATAAAGCTTTGGGGCAATGCCCACATGTTAAGTTTAAATGAGGATTTTTCCGAACTAAGCTTACCACATTATTTTGAAACGTAGACTTCCAAATTTTTATATTCTAACTTGTGGTATGTTTTGAGTTAAATCTTCCTATGCATAGCTTACCACATGGTTTTGGAGCAAGGCTCCCAAGTATGTTTTCAGCTTGTGGTATGTTTTGAATTAAAACTTCTCATATGCATGATTTCGTATTTGAGATGTATTTGATCATTGAGCTTCACCAATAGACGATGTTGAGCTTCATTATATACGATGTAGAGCATTTGCATGTTTTGGGAGAAGAGTCTAGCACCGAGCATGCTAAGGGTCGATCATCCTATGGCCTAGAACTACGCGCCAACGTAGAATGATACTATATTATATGATTTAGGACCTCCCTTGTGAGCTTCCCTTGCCCGAATGGGCCTTCAGCTTGATATCGATATCATGGTAGCGTCCTTAGCCTGACAAGGTTTTGGACAGCTCTTCCCACTTGAGTGTAATAGTTGGGACCACGTAAGCTCTATCGTGGTATGTCGGTTAAGTGATGAGTCTCCCATTGTTCTATATGATTCAGATATACATATTCATTACTCATGATTCTTATATACTCATGCATGTTCTAAAAGCAAGGTTTGACTCAATGTTCAACTTTTCTATAAATGTCATATTTCAGCTTTGAGTCATTCGAGTCAGTTTGGTGTTATAAGGCCATGTATTGTATGTTATGAAAAGATCTTGATTTCAGAAAGAATGCATGCAAGCCCTACTCTCAGTTTACCGATGTTTATGTCTAATTAATGAATTTTGTTTAAATGATTTTACTTACTTAACAATTTTACCTACCTTGCATACGCTGTACATTCCACGTACTGAACGCATACTTTTATGCTGTATCATTTCATGATACAGAACCCGGCTCTCAGGTTCAGCCCCGCTCTTAGACAGCTTATCAGAGTTAGTGTCTACTTATTGGTGAGTCCTTATCTTCTGAGGACTAGACTATCTATCTTTTCCTTATGTATTTCAGTTTCAACTTGTTGAGTTAGTTTGGGTATTGTCCCATCAACACTTCATGTTTAGAAGCTATTCAAACATATGTATGTATTCATCTTTGGATTTTATATTCGGATGTTATATTCATGTTAGACTTCTTCTATGATTGTATTGATAGTTATTGAGTCCTTTATTGAGTTATATGTATGCTTATGCCATGGGTCGACTTGGGGGCTCTCGAGGCTCCTTGTCCCGTGTCGCGATTCGAGCCTCCGTTCGGGTCGTGACATCATTCCATAGGCAGGAGGCTATGAGACATGATAGTATGATTACCCTTTCTTCTTCCCAGATCGTGTCATAGAGCTGAGTTGTACAGGGTTGAGTCCTTAAGCTTTCCTTGCTATGTCTGTCTAGAGTGACATGTGATATAAGACAGACTCCAACCAGCTGTCAGATAACTACAGCAGCAGGGGGAAGTACCAATGAGGTGCCATGGTTGGGGAATAGTCAGCGAAGGGCGGAAGTAGATGTCTTTTAAATTTCCCCCATCATTCTCCCAGGGCACCAGGAACCTTACAAGGTGATAGATATGCCAGCATTGTCCCCAGTTCTTTCTGCAGCCTCGGAGTGGGAGGTCAGGAAGTATAGTATATATATATATATGAGTTGGCTCCCTTAGTAGACATTAAGAATTAGGCAGGGGCAACCGTTAATGTTGAATTACCTGAAATACACGAAGAATCATGTGAGTACAACAGAAACTGCAAGTATCAATGCCATATTGTCTAGAATGAATAGTAAAAGAGGGCTAAAATTGTTGCCTCTAAGAAGGATTAGAGAATGGTTGAGACCCTTAGTATTTACAAAGTTATCTAGACCCCTACAGAGGTAAATCAAGAGGGCGAATAAGATTGCCAGCAGCACTTAGGTGCGTGTGGGAGAGTCCATAAGTGATAAGCCCTCAGTAATAGTAAAGTTCAGGTCAGAAATAGGCCGATTCTGGCGCAGTGTGCTAATGACGGTAGGGTATACCTGCAAGATGATAGTTATGGCCCTAGTTTGTTATGACAAAGGACAGAGAGATCATATGAACGAAATAGGCCCGAGTGTGGGTCAGAAGAATACAGGTCGACAGACTTGGTCAGAAATATCCTTGACAGTATGAGATAGAAGGCATGAACTCCAAAGCTCTGTCCAAGGGAGCAAGGGGAGAGGCACGAGTATCTAACTCTAGAGGAAAATAGAATAACTTACAGGTTGAAGTAGATTGACAGAACATGGGACCACCATTGAATGTTGAGAAATAAGCATCAGGCTGAAAGTTAGGAGATAGTGAGGTTGTAACCTAGAATGCTGCAATATCTCTGCCAGTTGAGGAGGTAAAGGAGTGTGTCGATACAGAGACTCTAACCTAGTAAAGCCTAGAGACAAGGCCCAGTAGGAAGTTATTGGCCCTTAAGATAACAAGGGTCGGAGTCATAAGACCCAGAGGTCGACTCTGCATTCCAAAGGTGGCAAAACTTCGTTAGCAGACTATGACCAAGGTGCACCATGTATGTTACCCCTCTCCACCCAAAGTTTAATGAAAACACATCAAGTCGTAAAGAGAGACCTACTGATAGAATGGGGAGAGGGAAGATATTGTTGAATCATAGCACAGAGCTCCAATGACTAGCCAGGGGAGGATGGACCATAGGAACTGAGCAGGCCAATTCAGGAGATGGTCGTGCGGGCAAGGAAGTGGAGAGTAATCAACATGAATATAGTTATAGGGTTATCTCATATCAGGTGTAAATTGACCGTATTTGAGTCAGTATAGAAAGGCTAATGAGGCTCATGCCTTACCAGATTGAATTAAGTTTTAACTAAAGATTATGCCGAGTAAATATTTAAGGAGTAGTTGGCTATGTGGAGCCCCAATATCTAATAAATTCTGACAGAGAGGAACGACTCACACCCAGATTTTTGAAGTTGCTAGAATAGATTGGGGACACAGTTTAATCTAAGTACCGCATTCTATCCTCATGTGGACTGTTAGACAAAACACACAATTTGGAGGTTGGTTATGGGTGGAAATGTAGGCCTCCCTAAATGATGACTTGAAGCAGATAAATTAGGGGTAATTGCATCGGGCATACTAATACATTAGCCAAACGAAGGGAGTTAAGCTTATCAGGAAGGATGTACCGGCAACCCAGGGTTATCGAAAATCCTATCCTACGAGTAATGTAGAGAGTTAAAGATTGAAGTAGAAACTGGGTATCCTTGTAAATTTCACCAATGAAAGGCGTCATGGAATCTGATAAGAAGGGCAAGCCCAACCCTAGATTCATTAAGCGTTACCAGACCCTCCAAAAGATTGGCCAAGTGGCCTATGAGATAGAGTTACCTTCGGGGCTAGGATCTGTTTATCAATACTACGCAAGCGCGTAGAAGACCTTATCTCAAATTAATCCAATTGGAGATACCTAAAGTACAGAAGCACTGCCCCGCGGAGAGACTCTGATAGTTATAGGAGCCATCTTGAGAACCAGAGTTGTAACTCACTAGAGTATCATGGGGTACAGAACTATAGAAGAAATGGATTGAAAAAAAATCCCACGAATGATGCAAAGTCTGGACAGTTTCAGTTATCCTAGGCTCTACAACAATAGTATACAGATCTAGATGATTTAAGTTATGGAAAGATAGTTTCAGATGTTATATAGTTGACTCTATTGCTATTATTATTAGTTGATTATGTTATATATGATAGNATTGTTTGTGTTCTGAATTTTATGAAACATCTTTTCTAGATCATTAAATGTACTTATACTCTTAATCTTGGTATAATTATTATGATCGATGCAATTTGTTTGTTATCTTGATCTATCAAAAGGGTAAACTCTTCTATGAGTTAAAATGTTCCCAATAGGTTGGATGATGGCAAATGACATTTGTGAAATAACAATTAGTTGATGGAATTCATGTCTCAATATACCCCTTTATGGTTGCTTATAAGTTTTCATGCAAAAATCTTGCAGGTGAATTTTGTATTTGTCACATGAAATAAGTTAAACGTATGAATAAGAAATTAAATTAAGCAATGAATCAAATAGTCAGAAATTTAATTCGGTTGATTGATATCTGTAATCTTAATATGAAAGTTAAATAAGATTTAATAAACGATCTTGAAATTATACCGAGGAGTGCAATTATGAATTTTTAGTGGAATAATCTATAAGTAATTATAGTATGTTAATTCATTCATTTTGCGAATTAATACCAGAATTGAAAGCCTCACTAATTGGTGATTGCTCTACGTTTTGAAATTGGTGTTTTACACCCCAAAAACGTGGCTGTAAATAGGACCCTCTTCCTCCATGAAAATTCACCTTTCTTAGAAGCAGCACTTGCGACATTTTTGCGGCTATAGCAGAAGATCGCAGAACTGAAGAACCAGTTGGATAATTTGTGCAATAGCTTCAAGAGGCCAGTAATGCATATTCTAATTTATTATTATTATCTAATTATTCATGTAATTTGATTGAACCATAATGCTTGTTTTCGCTGTGCATGTTCTAACAATAATATGTACTCCCTACATTTCAAAATAAGTAGTGTTTTAACTTCTTGATTTTGTTAAAAAATAAGTGATGTTTTACATAATCATGAAGACATTAATGATAGTCTTCCAATTTTATCCTTATTTAAATGGAGAGAGTTTTATATAATCAATAAAATATTAAAGAGTTACATCTTTTTCAAGATATTTATTAAGGGTAAGTGGGTAAAAGTACATTTTTCTTTCTAAGAATGGGTAAATTTTTTAAGGGGTGTGCCAAAATTAAAAACACCACTTATTTTGAAACGGATGAAGTATTCCCCAAAGGGCCAAAAAGCGAACACATTGCAACCAAACAAACATGTAATTAATATTTCAAGACATGCCTTATGAAAGAAGTAAATAAATTTATCTGATCCCACGCAGTATTGTTACGTGAATAAAACAAATTACATAAAGAAACAATGGTCGCACAAAACAGTCCAACAACATCAAGAACAGAGAACAACACTCATAACGAAATGGAACATTAACAAAGTGTATTGGTCAAAAATAAATAATAGAGTACCGGAAAATGTCAAAAACATAAGATCAGGAACATCGCTTCCACGGCGATGAACCCCGGAGCAACATCTCAATGTCAAAACGTCAGAGTTCTGGTTCTCCGAAGAGAGCAACTGTGAGAGAACTTAAATGCGTTGGGATATATACTATTAACCATGAGTTTTTCCATCAAAATTTACTATTCAAATGCATGTATGTATATATATATTGATGAACGCAGTCTGAATTTAATAATTCAGTTTATCGGCTTTTTATGATCTATTTAATATGCTATATCTCAAATTTTCAATAGACTTATTTGGTCCACTTACTACTATTCAAGAATAATTCTTTTCACAAAGATAACACATTAATTTAAAGAATGCATTGTATATGTACCTTTTGTTGGAAAAAAATTTAATATCAGTTTCTAAACAATATAATTAAGAGATGGATATTCAGTTTATTCTTCGTATTACTTTTGTGTTATTGAACTTGATAAACCTTTTATCTCTTGTGGTACATAAATGCATGGACTCTTTATTATTAATATCTCTCTTGAACGGAGTAATATTAATTTTTCCCATAAGAGAAAATACTCTTTAATATTGAATGAAACTTATCTGGTCCACCATCTTTTAAGTCATGTATTCTGGACAGAACTTCGAGGTTGGTTAACTGATGGACCTAAAGGTTCATTAAAAGTGAAGACACTACCAACTTTTGAGTATGATTTAGAAGGAAAAAATGAAATAAAGTATATTCTCTTTAAAAGGAAATAAAACTAGTGATAAGTTTGAATTAATCCATTCCGATTTTGTACGGTCAAATGAGCATCTTTATTATTAATACCTCTCTTGGAATTAAGAACGAATGTATGAGTGTTTATTGGATATCTAAAGAAAATGAAAGGAGGTTTATTTTATTGTCCTAAAGAAAATAAGGTAATTGTTAATACAAATGCTAGATTTCTAGAAAAGGACCATTTAATAAACCATGTTCCTAAAAGTAAACTAGTTTTTCAGGAACTAAGCTCAGAAATGATAAATGAGTCATCTAAAATATTACACCCCGTAAGTTCCTAATGTCTAGTCGGTGTATTCGTACGTAAATCAGGAGTTTTAGAGTACGAGCGTACGAGAAAGAGCCCGGAAAAAGGTCGAACGAGCGCGAAATCGAGGTAGAAAGGGAGAAGGCCGAACAGGCTGCAACAGGGGCAATGTGTCACGGATCCCCTCCCTGCGTGTTGGGCACCGTGACAAGACCCAAAATTGCCGTGATGGGGTTCGTGACATGGATCACTCTGTCCACCGCCCAAATTATATATAAATTCAATTGGTTTCATATCATATAGACAGAACCTCGTCAGGGTAGAGAGAGTTACACAACTTTCCTATTAATTTCTTCTAATTATGCTGTTAAACACGGTTCAAATTCAAATTAACTTCAGGTATCGAGTCTAAGCCTGCAGGGAGCATTACTACGGAGTTATTTTATCAAAATACACCCGACAAATCGAAACTCTGCCGAGTAGAAGTTGTCAGAATTGCTCCAAACTGATTCCTAAACGATCACAGTCATCAAGTAAGTATTTCTCCCTTCTAAACTCTCGGAAAATTATAGGTTCTCGGTTGTATTTTACGTAGTTGATACTAATATCAAAAGTTAGCATTTTAAGCCAAAGTTGGTATTGAAATTAATCTCCTTCTCCCAGTATTACGGTTGTAGTTGGAAAGAGCTGTTGAGTACAAGCTGAAACTCTTCAGTTATTTGAGAAACGATTATCAAGGTATGTTAAGGCGAATTCCTTCGGCAAGTTAGTTTCTATAGTACTGTAATACAGTTTGAATCCTAGTAAGAGAGTCAGAAGTTTTGCTATTGTGAATAGTTGTTGTTGTTAGTTGAGACCACTACTTATGTTTAGTTTGGGATTGATTTTGCCCTGCCCGCCAGGGGCTAGATGACGTCGCTCCAAGGAGCGGTATACCGTCTGCGAGGGACGAAGATAAGGTCCGAGGACCTTATACAATCCATTATATGGATGGACTATTTTTATGTCGTATCGGTACCACACTCCCGTCGAGAGGGTACAGACAGCAGGAGTCCACCAGACTCAGATACAACTACAGTTCAGGGGCCGAGCAGGCTCAATTACAGACCCAAGTGACTGGTAGGACGGTTATAACTGTTAGTTGACTCATTTTGACCTTGTTAGGGATATATAGAGATTGAAGTGTGCTTGCCAAGGCTTATGGGGGCCCTGAGTGGGTTATTCTGTGCTGATTGTACCTTCCAGGCTTATGGGGGCCGGCAAGGTTCTTGTTTGCACTATTTACTGTTAGATTAGGCAGCAGGAAGTTAAGTTATTCAGGTAATGCCTCTATCTCTTTCACTCAGTTACTTGCAGTTTTATCTTAAGCTTTATTCAGTTATTTTCAGTTATTGCTTTACATATTCGTTACATATTGTACTAACGCCTATCTTGGGGCGCTGCATTACTTGCCTGCAGGTGCGGATAGACGCGGATCAGGACCTTCTTAGCTTTCAGCCAGAGTCAGCAGTGCAGTCATCTCCTTTCCTGCGGAGCTAACAGTTAGAAGGTTTATTCTTTTGATTGTACAGCATGTGGGTAGGTCAGGGCCCTGTCTCGACTACTATTCCACTCCTAAAGGCTTGCAGATTTTATAGTTTCCTGTGATTAGTTTGTTGTTGGCCGTGTGGGGCCTATATATGCTTTATTTCGTGTGATGGTCGTATGGGCCTTGTTTAGCTGTTAGATAGTGTCCTTGTTGGCCTTAGCATAGATTAGTGCCTGATTTACATTTCGGCTATAACTAGACATCATGGTGGTCTTGTCGGCCCACATAGGATTCCCTTTATTTGCCTGTTGCTGGTTAACTATTTTCTTTACAGGTGGCTATAAGGCCTTATCGGCCGGAGGTTGTGTTTACAGCCGAGATATAGCCCGTTGTTTTCTTGAGATGAGTTGTAGGCTCACACCAGACGTGCATAAGCCTAGCCAGGTCAGTCAGATTCTAGTATGACACTAGGTGCCAGTCATGCCTCCCAAGGTAGGACATGACAAACTTGGTATCAGAGCAGGTCGTATCCCAGGGAGTCTGCAAGTCGTGCCAAGCAGAGTCTTGCCTATGGATGTGTTGTGCACCACATTCTATAGACAGGAGGCTGCGAGGCATGTTAGGGTGGTTACTCTTTTTTTTATCTTCCAGTCATTATATAGAGTTGTGTTGTATAGGGTTGAGTCCCTAAGCTTACTATAATATGCTTGTCTATAGAGAAATGTCGGACACGCGACAGATTACGACTGGTAGGAAATTGGACGTCGCAGCAGGAAAAGGCACTAGCAGGGTGCCCCAGTCAGAGCCAGACTGATCTAAGTGCGACAGGGAGACTTCATCTCGGTCTCCCCAGCACTCTCCGCCATTCCAGGAGCCGTCCAGAGTGGCAGATGTATCGGAACCATTTCTAGCAGCTCCTATACCGATACCATCAGACTAGGAGGTCAGGAGCACTAACTTCATGTTAGCTTAGATGATGGCTGCGTAGCGTCAGCCAGTGGCACCCATGGTTGCTGAATCTTCGGGAGGACCTGGTAGTTTGAGGGTCCGAGAGTTCCTCTCTCTAAGTCCCCCGCATTTCACAGGGACAGACCAAGATGAGGACCCTAAGGACTTTTTGGACCAGTTGTAGCGGATATTTAGGGTAATGCATGCCACACCTGTAGAGTCAGTTGAGTTAGCGGTATTTCGCCTGGGGGATATAGCAGTGTTATGGTACGAGAGTTGGGAGAGGTCCCGAGGTAGAGATGTTCCCCCTTCGACTTGATCCAACTTTTTAGAGGCCTTCTTAGACCACTATTTGCCGCGAGAAATCCGAAAGGCTCGGGTAGATTAGTTTTTGCATCTGGAGCAGGGTTCAATGAGTGTTGGGGAGTACGCTATGAGATTTGACTCCTTGGCCCGATATGCACCAGCTTTCATAGACACTATGCCAGCCAGGGTGTACTGGTTCATAATGAGACTGCTTTCAGAGTACGTAGAGACTTGTATTATGGCCACTTTGTGAGAGGTTATGGATATCGCCCGTATTCAGGAATTTGCTCAGAATATTGAGGGGATCAGGAAGTGACAGCGAGGGATAGAAAGGGGTAGTCAGGAGCATCACTGTAGGGCTAGGCCTCTGTAGACATTACCTGCATGTGGTATACATGGACATTTTTACTGATCATAAGAGCCTCCAGTACATCTTTACGCAGAAGGAATTGAATTTGCGGCAGCGTCACTGGTTAGAATTGTTGAAGGATTACGAAGTGAATATTTCATATCATCCAGGGAAGGCTAATATCATAGCAGATTCCCTTAGTCATAGATCAATGGGGAGTGTAGCGCACTTGGGGCCCGAACAGCGAGAGCTGGCCTGAGAATTAGACCGGTTAGCCAGTTTAGCCGTCCGAATAGTAGACTCGGGAGACAGTGGAACAGTGATTCAGAATACCGCAGTATCATCCCTGGTTGTAGAAGTAAAAGAGCTGCAATATGAAGATCCTAACCTGATACAGCTCAGAGATAAAGTTCAGCGGGTGGAAGCATCAGCTTTTGAGGTAACCAAGACGGGTTCTTGAGATGTAGAGGTCGCCTTTGCGTTCCAGATGTGGCAGGACTTCACCAGCAGATCATGGCAGAGGTACATTATTCCCGTTATTCACTTCACCCAGGTTCAACAAAGATGTATCATGACATAAAAGAAATTTACTGGTGGCCTGGAATGAAAAAGGGTGTAGCCAAATTTGTAGCATAATGCCTTAATTGCCAGCAAGTAAAGGCTGAACATCAGAAACTCGACAGATTGACACAGGAGATAACGGTACCTATGTGGAAATGTAAAGCAATTAACATGGATTTTGTGACAGGGTTACCCCGTACTAGGCGCAGATTTGATTATATTTGGGTGATTGTCGACAGATTAATGAAGTCATCTCATTTTCTGCCAGTCAGGACTACCTTCTCGGCCGAGGACTACGCTGAATTATATATCAGAGAAATAGTTCGATTGCATGGTGTCCCGACTTCTATCATTTCTGACAGAGGAGAACAATTCACAGCTAGATTCTAGAAGTCATTTCAAAAGGGCTTGAGGACACAGATTAATTTGAGTACAGCCTTCCATTCTCAAACAGACGGGCAGGCAGAACGTACGATTCAAACGCTCGAGGATATGTTGCGAGCGTGCATGTTAAAGTTTGGAGGCAGTTGGGATGAGCATTTACCCCTTATTGAATTTACTTACAATAACAATTATCATTCGACAATCCAGATGGCACCTTATGAGGCCTTATATAGGCAGAAATGCAGGTCCCCAGTGGGTTGGTTCGAGGTTGGAGAATCAGAGTTAATTGGACTAGACATGATCTACCAGTCAGAGGAGAAAGAGAAGCTTATCAGAGAGCGCTTGTTGACAGTTCAGAGTCGCCAGAAATCCTACTCTGATATGCGGCATAGAGCCCTGGAATTCAGTGTTGATGATTGGGTGTTTTTGAAAGTTTCGCCAATGAGGAGCGTAATGAGATTTGGTAAGAAGGGCAAGCTTAGCCCTAGGTTTATTGACCCATATCGGGTCCTCCGGAGAATGGGCCAAGTGACTTATGAGTTAGACTTACCTCCAGAGTTAGAATCTGTCCACCCAGTCTTTCATGTGTCGATGCTGCGAAAGTGTATAGGGGATCCGTCCCGAGTTGTGCCAGTCAAGGACGTCCAGGTTACTGAGGAGTTAGCCTACGAAGAGGTTCCAGTGGCCATATTAGATTGGCAAGTTCGTAGGTTGATAACAAAAGCCATCACCTCTGTTAAAGTATTATGGAGGAACAGGAATAAAGAAGAGATGACCTGGGAAGCTGAGGATAATATAAAGTCTAGATATCCTCACCTGTTCTAGGATTGATCCAGCTTATGTAGTTAAGGTAAGGTTGTTATTCAGTTGTTATTTTACTTCCTATGTTATCAATACTGTTTACTATTGTTAGTTACCCCTCATTATTGTGTAATGGTGGCTATAGTGCCCTATGAGATACCTGTATTGGACTTTTCTATGTTTCAGATTTTTCAGATAGTCCATTTTACAGGGGGGACTCTACCAAAAATTTTTCAGAACATTAGTTAAGAGAGTTGAGGTAGCAAGGGAGAAGGCCGGATAGGCTGCAACAGGGGCAACGTGTCACGGACCCCCTCCCTGCGCGTTGGGCGCCGTGACACGACCCAAAATTGCTGCGATAGGGTCCGTGACACGGACCCCCCTGTCCACTGCCCAAGTTATATATAAATTCAATTGATTCAATTGGTTTCATATCATATAGACAGAACCTTGTCCAGGTAGAGAGAGTTATGCAACTTTCCTATTAATTTCTTCCGATTACGCTGCTAAACGCGATCCAAATTCAAATTAACTTCAGATATCGAGTTCTAATACTACAGGGAGCATTACTATGGAGTTATTTTCTCAAAATACGCCCAGCAAATCGGAACTCCGCCGAGTAGAAGTTGTCAGAATTGCTCCAAACTGATTCCTAAACGATCACAGGCATCAAGTAAGCATTTCTCCCTTCTGTACTCTCGAAAAATTATAGGTTTTCGGCCGTATTTTACATAGTTGATATTAATATCAAGAAGTTAGCATTTTAAGTCGAATTTGGTACTGAAATTAATCTCCTTCCCCCAGTTTTACTATTGTAGTTGGAAAGAGCTGTTGAGTACAAGATAAAACTCTCTAGTTATTCGAGAAATGACTATCGAGGTATATTAAGGTGAATTCCTTCGACAAGTTAGTTTCTATAATACTGTAATAAAGTTTGAATCCCAGTAAGAGAGCCAGAAGTTTTGCTATTGTGGATAGTTGTTGTTGTTAGTTGAGACCAGTACTTATGTTTAGTTTGGGATTGACTTTTCCCTGTATAGCCTTCCATGACCAACCCAGGGTTACTAGTTGTGTCGTTGCCCCCCAAGGGCTAGATGACGTCGCTCCAAGGAGCAGCATGCCGTCTGCGAGGGACGAAGATAAGGTTTGAGGACCTTATATAGTCCATTTTATGGCTGGACTATTTTTATGTCGTATCGGCACCACACCCCCGTCGAGCTTGGTGCCCGGGGTACAGACATCAGGAGTCCACCAGACTCAGACACATCTATAGTTCAGGGGCCGAGCAGGCTCAGTTACAAACCCAGGTGACTGGTAGGACGGCTATAGTTATTAGTTGACTCATTTTAACCTTGTTAGGGGTATATAGAGATTGAAGTGTGCTTGCCAAGGCTTATGGAGGCCCTGAGTGGGTTATTCTGTGCTGATTGTACCTTCCAGGCTTATGGGGGCCGGTAAGGTTCTTGTTTGCTCTATTTACTGTTAGATTAGGCAGCAGGAAGTTAAGTTATTTAGGTAATGCCTCTATCTATTTCACTCAGTTACTTGCAGTTTTATCTTAAGCTTTATTCAGTTATTTTCAGTTATTGCCTTACATATTCGTTACATATTGTACTAACGCCTATCTTGGGGCACTGCATTACTTGCCTGCAGGTGCGGATAGACGCGGATCAGGATCTTCTTAGCTTTCAGCCAGAGTCAGCAGTGCAGTCAGCTCCTTTCCTCTGGAGCTAACAGTTAGAAGGTTTATTCTTTTGATTGTACAACATGTGGGTAGGTCAGGGCCCTGTCTCAACCACTATTCCACTCCTAAAGGCTTGCAGATTTTACAGTTTCCTGTGATTAGTTTGTTGTTGGTCGTGTGGGGCCTATATATGCTTTATTTCGTGTGATGGTCGTATGGGCCTTGTTTAGCTGTTCGATAGTGGCCTTGTCGGCCTTAGCATAGATTAGTGCCTGATTTACATTTCAGCTATAACTAGATATCATGGTGGTGTTGTCGGCCCGCATAGGATTCCCTTTATTTGTCTGTTGCTGGTTAACTATTTTCTTTACAGGTGGCTACAAGGCCTTATCGGCCGGAGGTTGTGTTTACAATTGAGATATAGCTCGTTATTTTCTTGAGATGAGTTGCAGGCTCGCACCAGACGTGCATAAGCTTAGCCAGGCCAGTCAGATTCCAGTATGGCACTAGGTGCCAGTCATGCCTCCCAAAGTGGGGCATGACATAAAAATTCATAAGTTCAAGAACATCTAACCGAAAAGTCAGAATTGACGTTCCATTGCATTTATGTAATGGGAGAAACATTAATAGACGTAAGAAAATTCACTAGCTTAAAGTAGTGGGGATGATGTTGAGCAAATAACACTATGTGAAGTCGTTAATATTTCAATACCGAATGGTAATGAAGAAAATATTAAGACTCAAGAACCTTATAGTGTGATAATAGTAGTGATAGTACTTAGTCATAGTGGGAGAATGATAACCTAGATCGTTTCGGTGTATACTCTTAAAAAAATTTCATGATAGAATTTCTGAAGATACTAATACAGAACCGGTCAGTTACGATGAATTACTATTAGATGAAGTTGCATTAGAAAATAACTTGAAAAGTTCCTTTTCCAAAGAGCTTATTGGCTAAAACTTTTGATAGTTGTGTAAAAAGAATGCCTATAAAAGTTAGATGCATGGTTAAGAGTCTAAGTGGGAGATTATATACCATTAACCATGCATTTAGATATTGTATATTCTAACAATTATCATGGTTAAAAATCTAAGTGAAAGTTGTTGGGATATATACTATTAACCATGAGCTATGTACTATTAGCCATGCATTTAAATATAGTATTTATTACGGAACAATTGTTTATTCATTTTTAATAAAGATTTAAATAGATCAAATATTTATCGATGTGTCCTTTACTTATATAGTAGATGATTTAGTGTATAGAGTTTAGCTTATATACGAAAGATTAGATTGTCAGTTCTTATAAATATAAAATTTATATATATTCACAATCTAAGATGAAAATTAGATAAATTCATTGGTACGATTGTAGCACAAGATTAAATATAATTTATCTTGATTATGAGAATGATATAGTTCCAACTTCTTGTGCTAGTATATTTTGTATGTATTGAACGGATCAAGTAGAGATAAGTATTTTATCTGACTTAATAAAATAAATTCTCTAGATTATTAAATGTACTTATACTCTTAATCTTGATATAATTATTATGATCAATGTAATTTGTTTGTTGTTTTGATCTATCAAAGGATGAAACTCTTTCCTGAGTTAAAATGTTCCCGATAGATTGGATAATGACAAATAACATTTGTGAAATAATAATTAATTGATGGAATCTATATCTCAATCTTAAGATTGATGCTACCCCTTTATGGTTGCATATAAGTTTTCATGTGAATACCTTGCAGGTGGAGTTTGTATCCACCACATGAAATAAGTTAAGCGTATGAATAAAAGATTAAGTTAATCAATGAATTAGATAGTCAGAAGTTTAATTCGATTGGTTGGTATATGTAATCTTAATATGAGGAGTTAAATATGATTTAGTGAACGATTTTAAAATTATACCGAGGAGTGCAATTATGAGTTTTTAGTAGAATTATTTGTAATTTATTATGGTAGGTTAATTCATTCATTTAGCGAATTAATATTATAATTGGAAGCCTCACTAATTAAATCTATGGTCGTTGTATGCCTGATTAATTAATGAACTTGGAAAGGAAGAAATCAATTTTCTAGAAGTAATAAAATCCTATAAGATTTTGGTAAAAATAAACTGATCTTCTAGAAGGAAAGTTCTGCAAGTACTCTGAGAGAAAGAAGTGTTTTACACCCTAAAATATGGTTATAAATAAGATTCTCTTCCTACATAGAATAAATACTTTGACCTTTCTGAGAAGCAGTACTTGCCCACATAAGTATTCCCTACTTAGAGATTTTTGAGGCTATAGCAGAAGATCGCAGACCTGGAGAACGAATTGGATGATTTGTGCAATAGCTTTAAGAGGGCTGATTTGCGGTCATGCTTCAAGAGATACATATCGATTTTAATTTATGTTTGATTAAAATCTGTGTTTATGTGTTGTCTATATTACATGCAAGTATGATCTTGATTATTTGCTTCCGTTGTGTATGCCTGTATTCCAAAAATATGGACATGATCAACTTCTCAAATCTAGCTATATGTACGGTTAAATAAATGGAAAGGTGAGGCTCTACAACTAATTAAGTGATCTACAAACCTTATTTAGTCAAGCCAACCTAGTCATCTAGTGAGTTGCAATGAATGGAGATAAGACCTAAATGAAATGATACAAACTTAACATCTTGCTGAAATCTACATAGGCTGAAGTAAGCTTACAAACCTTATTGAGGTCGACATGGACTGAAGTAAGCTTACAAACCTTACTAAAGTTTGATAGCAGTAGAAGTCAAAACCTAGATCAACAATGAAGCTAATTCTTAGAGTGAAGATTCTCAGTATAGGAGTTATTCTTAAGGGAAAGAAGAACATGAAGAGCATATGATGATTGGTGAATCTAGAAGAGTACACATGAAAAACTATTAAGCTAGTATGGATTTTCCATCATCAAAAAGTGGTAATTTGGTAAGTTACCTTAATTTAAGTGTACATTCAAGATCATGTGGTATTTTGATGATTGACAAATATTATACAAGTGATAATCTTTGCATATATACAAATAAGTACAAGTACTAGGTCCTTAATAGATCACCAAAAGAAACTGGTAAAGTTTGTAATATAAATCACCAAAAGAAACTGGTAAAGTTTGTAATCTTGCAAGAGAATTGCTGAGAGAACATATTCCTTCATAAAGAACTGGAGACTGTTTAGTCGATACAAAAAGATGCTATTTCATGCATACAAAGTTTTTTTTGGATCATTCTAATTATTCTTAATTCAATTTTATAAGAAACTGAAACTCAATACATGGAAATTTACCATAACTAAACAAAAAGAAATTAGCTTGGAATTAGAAAATTTTGGTCGACTGATAACGTCAAATTCATTCCTCTTAATGAGAGAGTGTAAACGATTGTTGGAAAAATAAATATACCCGATGAGTGTCGGGATTGAATCCTACAGAGAATAGTAGTTGATCATGCAAGAGTTGTCTATCAAATTGAAGTAACTTGCATCAATATCTCAAAAATAATAAAGTAGAAATTAGGAAAATCACAACTTATTAATTGAACTACAAATTCATACACGAAAACAGTGACAAAGCGTAAGAAATATCAAAAAAGAGACTACTAGGGGTGTGATATTATTGGGCATCATCGGATTGGGATTATTAACAGCTCCTAGCATTACTCAATAGTATAATTAGTTGTGGACAAGGTGGCACCTTACGTTTTTCGACCAATTAGGTGTCTTACACCTCCAGTTTTCTCAAACCCCAAAGTCCTTTTCACAACAACCACATCAACTTGGGTAAGAATCAACTATTTCTAGCTTTGATTCTCAATGGGTGTGTGGAAATGGGTTTTGTCTATCTCTAGCCCAAACCCACATGATCAACACTCAATTAGCCTCTAATGTTTCATCACCCATACTCTAAATTTCTTTTTCAAGTAAAATTAGAGTAAGTAAATACAACTCACATTTACAAATATGAGTATTTAGATTAAAACTCAGATGAAACAATAGAATTATACCAATTGAGTAAATTTAAGATCGTGTAAACAATATCCTATCCAAATTAACCCCAATCATTCATACATTCCTAGCAAGGAATTTAGCTACTCATGAAAGTAGAAGAAGACACTGCATTAAGTAATAATTCTATATCCATTCAATAAAATGAGTAAAAAAATTCAAGCACAAGGTTCTGATCTCCAATGAAAGTTTTTCTATTTTTTCAAAGAAGAAGATGAAGATTTCTCTCTCTACAATTCAATTCTCCAACTTCTCTCTACTTTTTATTCGATATTCAACACAATGGAATAATGATGTGGAATACAATGTTCATTTCTCCTTTTAAAATGTACAAAAGTAGGGTACAAAATGCTCCTCTTTTTTTAAATCGAACGCTTTTGTCCTTTTCTACGGACCTCACTTGCGAGTCACCGACAGTTTGCCTGTGCTGATCTGTCGGTCTATTTCATTCGGGTGCCAGTGTGTTTTGGATGCATTCGGCGTTGGCACCAGTGATTCACCGGTGCTAATCCGCGGTCCACCGGTAGACATTCTTCTTCAGCACAGTAGGTATTTGCGATTAGCTGGCATTTTTCCGGTGACCTCCGGTAGAGTGCCGGTCCTCATCTTCAATTTTTATGCTTTCTCTATTCAAGTTAAATGCCTGCAAATATCAAGGAGAAAGAGCATAAAATTCACCTAAAAGACTTGTAAACTAAACAAAAACTCATATCTAAGAGCCCAATGAGTTGGTAAATTACCAACTCATCAAACCTCCAAACTTGAACCATTCCTTGTCCTCAAGTAATGTAATTCTTTACAACTGAGAAAATGAAACAACATGATATACCATATGAGTCTATGCACCAAGGACCACTAAACCTTTGACAACCCAAAAAAATGCTCACCGACTCAAGGAAAAGAGAACAAACTCCCGAAAATATGTTGCAAAAGTTTCAAGAAGTAACCATAATGAATAGACATAATTCACAAATGTTTTCATTCTTCAAAACAAGGGCATAGTTCATGAAAACAAGCACACACAGCATCTCAAATCATTATAAATTCACATTCAAATCTTGTCTTGAAGCTCACAACGCTCATGTCCCAATCCCTTCTTCACACCAATGCAAGTATGTTCTCCAAGGGGATGATGCCACTCACAAGAAGAGAAATCCCTTTTTATCATCAAGCAATGCATACACAAGGGATTATAGAATAGGACAATAACGCTCACTCTCACAAAAAAATTATCCATGCACACAACTTGACCCATAAGCTTGCCCTTCGTGTAACTCGCCACTAATGTACAGTTGTTACACTCAAAATCAATTAGGACTTGGGGTTCATAATGAAGGATAGGGGTTAAAAGATATTCATAATGAAGGATAGGATAAACAATGAGTTCTAGAGGTTAGAACCTCCCTAATGCCTTTTTATGAATATCTTTTAACATCCCATCACACTATTGAGAATCCCTCCACCTTATCTCTCCTTGCTCATCATCTTCATCTTTTGTTTAACAAGAGCCACCCTTATAACACCTTTGGATTCCACATTTCACCTCATCTAAGCAAGAGATAACACCTTTCACTATTCTTTTTCTTTCAATGATTCACGGTTCTTCGACCAACCAATTCATTCATTTTACTCATAATTTGGTGCTACCTCACATTAAAGCTTTCACATTTCTCCCTTTTCTTGTAAACCCTCAAACTTTAGCTTTTGTCTAATTTCCACATATTTCCTTATATTTCCCTATTTTTTGGGCTTGAAGTCCCATTTTTCCATTTTTCATTCTTTCACTACTAGCAACTAGGGAGGATGGGTGCCAAAGACGAGGATTAAAAAGGGTTGTTATGCTTGTAATATGATTTTCAAGAAAAAGAGTCAGAGGCTCAACATTGGCTAGCAAAGGAAGTAAGGAGATCATTTTGGATGAAGTGACTAGCAATAGAAAGCCTACAATCATGTTCTAAGTGCAGCTACCTCTAGGATTTCTCCTTGAGTCACACTTAGGACAAGTTCTAGACAAATGCATATGCATGAGAATCATTCAATCAACCTCACCACACAAGGCATTACACTTCAAGAAGTTCAATCAATACATCACTACAACCAGAGTATGACTTAAAACAATTAAGCATGTGAATCAACAAGCCAAATAAAGAATATGAAATATATGACAAGAGGGTCCTACATTTTTCATTTCAAATGCCCCATTTCTTCAAAATTCATTTTTTTCATGCCACAAAAACTTTTTTGGTGGTAACTCTCAAAAATAATTTCAACAAGACTCAAAAACATGTCTTCCCCTTAAGAAAGCCGCTTCACAATCTATCATTGGGAAATGTCACCCAGTTCAATAATAGAAAAAGAAAAAAAAGAAATTACTCCTCGAAAAAGAACCGTGGTATAAAGAAAATCCTCAGAGTTTATTCACTAACTAGTATTCACAAAGGCCAAAATCAAAATTGGGCATAAATCATTTGTCAATTTAAATAAGGACCCAATCATATGCAATAACAATTCAAGAACAACTTTTTCATTTCATTTAACCTGAGCCCGACAAAGGCTCAACAATCAATCAACAGTTATCAAAACAACAGTCCGACAAGGCCAATATCAATATCATCAATAAAATCCTCACAAGGGCATATCGAGCCCCACAAAGGCTCAACAACCATCACAACTCAAAATAAAAGCCCGTCAAGGGCAACATCAATATTAATAACAATGACCACAAAAGAGATATACTCATCCCACCCTCAACTAAAATAATACATTGTCCCCAGTGTGTGCATATAAAATAAGTGAGGGTAAGAACTCCCTGAAGTGGTCACTCATAATCATCATCCTCGACCTTAGCATCCCCCTCATAGCCATCATCTCCCAGATCCTCCTCCTCATCCCCTAAGCCCTCAAACAAGTCGTCTATGGGGCCTCAGGCTATAGAGGGTACAGCCATAGTTGTGTCAAGCGCACTCATGTAGGGCACCTCCATTGATGTCCGGTCTTTCCATTCCCTTACTTCAGCCCGAAGAGAAGTGACAGCCCCCTCCACAACATCCACATGCGAGCATAACTTGCTCAAGCTATCATACATTGACTTCATCTCCTTTTTCACCGTCTTGGCAATTAGGGCAGGGAGACTTTTAGCCAATGTTTGAAGCTGGTTCTAATGGGAGTGTGTTATCTCTGCGAGTTTGTGGAGGCTACTTAGGAGAGAAGATGTGGGAGGAGGTGAGGCTCCCTTAGACAGGCATTCCTTCGGAAACCTGGCCCGATGCCTTAGGGTGTGGCATGTTGAGATTGGGGGCCTGCTCTAAACCATGGGAGGTGGACTCCTCAGGGACCTCAAAGTCTTGCAACCGCTTCCACTTTCTCTTGGGAGCATCTGTGTGTCATGATCCGATTATAGACCCGGATCGAGACAACGAACCTAGAACCATAAATGGCTCCAAGTCGACCCATGACATGAACATAAATCAAAAGTTCAAATAATAAAGTGGAACTAACATCTAGTATAGCGGAAGTCTGAATATTTAAAACATCTGATACAATGGAATACATAACACTGATCCGAAGCTGAATACATACTATGTCTGATAAGCCTCTACATCGAGTTGATGGGACAATACCCCAACTAACTCACTAATAGACTGAAATTGAAAGATACTTATAATAAACTGACTGAGGGCTCACCAACAAGCTGTATGTGCTGACTGTCACTACCTGAACGGAGGCCTGGATCACAACAAAGGACAAGGAGCCCCGAGAGACCCCAAGTCAACCCATGACATAAGCATACATCTAACTCAATCAAAGAAACTGAATAATCAATAATATAATCATAGTGGAAGTCTAACTTAAACATAACATCAAAATACACAATCTGAAGCTGAATACAACCATATGTCTGAAAAGCCTCTAAACATGACGAGTTGATGGCATAAGACCCTACCTAACTCAACAAAACTGAAACTGAAATACATATAGGAAATCTGAATAGTCTAGTCTTTGGGAGATGAGGACTCACCAACAACGTACGATGCTATCTCAGAAGACGGACTAAAAGCGGGGCTGAACCTGAGAGTCGGGTCCTGTATCATGAAATGATACATCATAGAGTGTGCAGTTAGTACATGGAATGTACTGATTAGGTAAGATAAGTACAACCGCATAAGTAAGTAAAATCATTTAAAGACAATGCATTAAGTAAAACAAAAACATTAAGAATCTGAGAGTAGGGCTTGCATGCATTCTTTTTGAAATCATGATCTCTTCAAAACATAACATAACATCATAACTGAATTGATTGACTCAAAATTGAGATATGATATTTATAAGTAAAACTGAACATTGAGTCAAACTTGCTTTAGAATATGCATCTCAAGAGTAATGGATATGTATAACTGAAATCATGAAGAACAATAGGAGATTCGCCTTTTAACCGACATACCATGATATAGCTTACGTGGTCCCAACTATCACACTCAAGTGGGAAAAACCGTCCAAAGCCTTGCCAGGGCTAGGGACGATACATGATATCGATATCAAGCTCGGGGCACAATTGGGGCAGGGTATAGCTCAAAAGGGAGGTCCCAAAGTAATATGTATAATAGTATAAACCTACGTTGGCGCGTAGTTCTGAGGCATAGGGTGAACGACCCTTAGCCTACTCGATGCTAGACACTACTCCCAAAAATATGCATATGTTCTACATCATTTTATAACGAAGCTCAACATCATCTATTGATAAATCTCAATAATTAAATACATCTCAAATATGAAATCATTCATATGAGAAGCTTTAGCTCAAAACATACCACAAGTTGAAAGATAATCGGGAGTCTTCGCTCCAAAATCATGTGGTAAGCTTAATTTGGAAAAAATCATAATTCATACTTAGACATGTGGGCATTTCCCAAAGCTTTATCATACTTGAAAATACTCAATTCACATCGAAAACATTATTATAAACATGGATAGCTTTTAAAACATGCTTTTCATCATAATATCTCATCATCATCACACATTCATCACAAATCTATCTTTCATGAACTTCTCATCAATGAGATTTTTAATTCATAAAACTAAAAACATGAATTTTAATTGAAAACATTATAAAAATTTCTCATGCTTCATAATTCAATAGTAGAAACATAATTAAATCGTACCCATGTAGAGAATTAGAAAATTTATGCATTTGGGTTAAAACCGCATAGATTATACATAGAAATCTCATGATTTAGAGAGGGATTGGGCATGCCGCATGGGTGTGAAAGGAATCACCTATTCATAACCCTACATACCTGGGAAAAATCAATTCTCACCACTTCTTGAAAGCCCAAAGGAAGATTTGAAGAAAACCTTGAAGAACAAGCATGATCACCTTCTCAATTCTCTAACTTTGCATGCATGGGTTGTGAATAGGTAAGAAGGGCTTACCTATCTTAATACACTCATACAATAACTTAAAATGATGTAGTTTAGGATCTTAGAGCGTAGGAATGAAGAAAATTCCCTTAATGAAAACCCTGAAAAATCTGCATTGGGCGAACTAACGGATGGTCCCACGAGTCGTCACTTGGTACCACAACTCTTGGTATTGAGCCATTGGATCCACTGCCCATTTCATACTTTCAAATTACCTTCCTATGACTGGACAGGATGAGTCGTTCTTTCAAATGACGGATCGTTGTGACGTCCGTGGTTCCTTCTTCTAGTTTTGCATCAAGCCTTCCAACGAGCCTTACCACGACTCATTACTTCCTCCAATGAGTCGTGGTTGCCTTAAGTTATATGGACTGGAAACTACTGACATTTCTTCCCACGACTGGTGACTACGACCCGTTACTTCTCACGATGAATCATGGGATGACTCGACCCTTTCCCTTAAGTTGAGTACCAATTCCCACCACGACTCCATGTGATGACTCATTGTAACGAACAACGAGTCATTACTTTGCTCATTGATTCCCACTGCTACGAAACCATATCTTCCCATGGCTGCTTCCCACGGGTCGTTGGTTGGACCAATGATCCGTTGGGTCGTCCGTTCTGTGAAATTTTTTCCAGTTTCAGCCAACTTCCATTTTTAAATCTCGGGTCTAATATTAGGCACTTCCGGTTATTATAATATCTTCCCCTTGGGAACATTAGTGCTCGAATGTTGGAAACATACAAAAAAACAGACATGCAATCATTACACTGAAATACTGATCATTTAAATCTAAAACTAATGGAATGACTATCCCCCATTCGAATTACATAACTGGATTGAATTCATGGTGCACATACACACCTATATACATAAATAAACTTGAACACATAAAATGAACATGAAAACTAAATAGAATTTTTAGGGCAAAAACTGATACTTCAAGTTGGAACTGAGCCGCTAGAAAATAAATGTGGATATCTAGCCATCATATCCGCTTCAGCCTCCCACGTAGCTCCTTCAACATGTTGATTCCTCCATAGCACTTTAACTGAAGCTACTTCCTTGTTCCTTAACCTTCGAACTTGACGATCCAATATTTCCATCGGGATCTCCTCATAACTAAGGCTGTCTTTCACACCAACACTGTCCACCGGGAAAACTAGAGCCGGATCACCCAAACACTTCTTCAAGAGAGATACATGAAACATAGGATACAAGGAAGATAATTCTGAGGGAAACTCCAATTCATACGCCACCTTGCCAACTCTTCTCACAATCCGGTAGGGGCCAACATAGCGGGGAATAAGTTTTTCTTTCCTTCCAAACCGCATCACTCCCTTCATGGGAGATACCTTCAAAAACACCCACTCGTCCACTTCAAACTCAAGCTCTCTCCTTCTCATATCAGCATAGGACTTTTGACAACTTTGAGCGATCTTCAACCTATCCCGTATGAGCTGAACCTTCTCCATAGCCTCATGAACCGAATTTGGCCCTATCATTGCCGCCTCACCAACCTCGAACCCACCGATGGGCGACCTACATCTTCGCCCATAGAGAGCCTCGAATGGTGCCATTTGAATACTGGAGTGATAGCTTTTATTGTAGGCAAACTCGATAAGGGGAAAGTGATCATCCCTACTACCTTTGAAGTCCATCACGCATGCTCTTAACATGTCTGTGAGAGTTTGAATTGTCCGCTCCCCTTGGCCATCCATTTGCGGGTGGAATGTTGTGTTGAGTTTAACCTATGTACCAAGTCCTTTTTGAAATGACCTCCAAAACTGAGAGGTAAATTGGGCACCTCTGTCTGAAATGATGGATAAGGGCACTCCATGCAATTGAACTAGCTCCCGGATATATAGTTTGGCGTAATCCTCCGCTGAATCCGTGGTTTAGACTAGTAAAAAATGAGAAGGTTGGTCAACCTATCTACTACAACCCAAATGGAGTCATATTGTCACCGAGTAAGAGACAGGCCTGTGATGAAGTCCATATTAATTTCTTCCCACTTCCAAGTAGGAATGCTGATATCCTGAAGTACAACTCCCAACCTATGGTGCTCGACCTTTACTTGCTAACAGTTCAGACACTTAGCTACGAATTTTGCAATATCCTTCTTCATGCCGCTCCGCCAATAGATTTCCCATAAGTCACGGTACATCTTGGTGGCACCTGGACGGATAGAATACCTGGATCCATAAGCCTCATGCAACATCCGACTCCTTAAATCGTCAACATTCGGAATACATAGGTGACCCTGGTACCGAAGCACACCATCTCCCCCTTTGGAGAAGACCTTTATCTTATAATTTTGAACGGCTTCCTTCAACTCTACCAAAATTGGGTCCTCATCTTGTCTAGCTTTCACATCAGTCACCAAGGGCGATTTTGATCTGTTCTAGACAACAACACCGCCATCGGTTGAGTCAACCAACCTAGCGAGTCGATGCAAATCCTTCACCAGCTCTTTCTTCTCTTCATCCACATAAGACACACTCTCCATAGAGAGTCTACTAAGTGCGTCTACTACTACATTAGCATTTACCGAATGGTATAACACACTCATATCGTAGTCTTTGAGTAACTCCAACCACCTCCCTTGCTGAAGATTGAGATCCTTCTATCTGAACACATATTGTAAGTTCTTATGGTCCATAAACACATCCACATGGACCCCATACAAGTAATGTCCTCATATCTTCAATGCGAACACCACCGCGGCCAATTCAAGATCATGGGTCGGGTAATTCTTCTCATGAAGCTTTAGCTGTTTGGAGGCGTATGATATAAATTTCCCGTATTGCATCAATACACACCCAAGTCCAATCCTTAAAGCATCACAATAAACTACGAACCCATCGGTAGCCTCAGGTAGGGTCAACACCAGTGTCGAAGTAAGTCGGGTCTTCAACTCTTGGAAGCTCTTCTCACAAGACTCCGACCATTGAAATTTCACCTTCTTTTGGGCCAATTTTGTCAAAGGTGCTGCAATCGATAATAAACCTTCAAAAAACCTCCGATAGTAGCCAGCTAAACCCAAGAAGCTTCGAATATCTGAAGAATTCACCGGTCTAGGCCAATTCTTCACCGCTTCTATTTTTTGAGAATCCACCTTTATGCCCTCACTTGATACCAGATGGCCCAAGAATGCTACGGAGTTCAACCAAAACTCGCGCTTGTTGAATTTGGCATATAATTGGCGATCCTTGAGAGTCTGAAGCACTATTCTCAAATGAGAGGCATGTTCCTCCTTGCTCCGAGAATATATTAGAATGTCATCAATAAAAACAATCACGAACATATCCAAGTATAGCTTGAACACCCTGTTCATCAGTTCCATAAAAGCTGCAGGAGCATTCGTTAGTCCAAAAGACATAACTACAAACTCATAATAACCATACCATGCCCTGAAGGCTATCTTCGGGATGTCACACTCCCGAACTCTGAGCTAATGATACCCGAATCTGAGATCTATATTTGAGAAACACTTGGAACCCTGAAGCTAATCAAATAAATCATTAATCCTGGGTAGAGGATACCTGTTCTTGATAGTAACCTTGTTCAATTGTCGATAATCGATGTACATACGAAGAGAACCATATTTCTTTCGGACAAAGAGAACTGGTGCACCCCATGGGGACTTGCTCGGCCTAATGAAACCTTTATCTAACAGGTCCTTCAACTGTTCTTTCAACTCCTTTAGCTCGGCTTGAGCCATTCTATAGGGAGGAATAGATATGGGCTGCGTGTGGGGAAGAAGGCCAATGCCAAAATCGATCTCCCACTCGGGAGGGACTCCCGGTAAATCATCTGGAAAGACCTCTAGATACTCACGTACTACTGGAACTGATTGGATAGTCGGGGTCTCGAACTCGACATCCTTAACCCTAACTAGATGGTACACACAACCCTTAAAAATCATCTTTATGGCCTTAAGGTAGGAAATGAAGCGACCTACAGGCACAATTGAGCTACCCTTCCATTCTAAGACTGGCTTACCCGGAAACCTGAACTCTATTGCCTGGGTACTACAATTAACTAAAGCATAGCATGCAAATAGGCAATCCATTCTGAGAATAACATCGAAATCGATCATGTCTAACTCTATTAAATCTGCTGAGGTGATCTTTCTGAAGGACTGAGACTGGGCAACCTCTATATACCCATCTAGCTATAGCTGAATCACCTACTGGAGTAGAAACTGAGAAGAGTTCTAACAAGACTTTGGGACTAACTCCGAAGGTATTGGCCACATAAGGTGTCACAAAAGACAAGGTAGCCTCCGGATCTAACAAAGCATAAACATCAATATGGAAGAATTGTAACATACCAGTGACCACATCTAGGGAGACCTCCTACTCCTGGAGGGATGCTAAGGCTTAGAATGTGTTTTGGCACTAACGGCCACCTCTACTGGTAGATGCCCCCTGATGTTTGAGCATACGAGAGGGGCTGCTGAACTAGAAGCTGGGCCTAGGCCCCCATCTTGATCCTGTGTCTCTGCTGGGAAATCTCTAAGCATGTTTCTGGGCTTCCCACACCCGAAACAAGCACCTGAACCTGCCAAGCACTGGCCCGTGTGCCCCTGACCACATCTACGACAAGCTGGAATGCTAGAATCTGCTGGTCTGCTGCTCTGATCCCTCGAGCTTGATGCTCACCCTCTCTGATCATGTCTAGGCCTGGATGACACACTCAAGTTGAAGATGTTGGGGCTGATGACCTCTAGTGGGTCTGCTGTCGGTTCATACCACTTAACCTCGGCTGTGAGAATCTATGACTATAGGTCCTGGCCCTCTTGGCCTCCCTCTATCTCATATGTGCTGCCTCCATCTGCTGGGTGTACAAAACTATCCGATTGAAGTCCATATCCTAATGGAGCATAGCGGTCCTACAATCCCTGTCCAAATAACTTGCTACTCCATGGACAAACCTACTCACCCACGCTCTCTGATCGGCTACCAACTCTAGGGTGTACTTTGATAGGCGAGTTAACTCAAGGGCATACTCTTGCACCATCATTCTCCCTTTCTTCATATTTACGAACTTAGCTGCCTTCATCTCCCTCGTCTCACGAGGGAAGAACTGATCTAAAAATGCAACATGGAACTCTTCCCAAGTGATAGAGCCTGCTTCGATGACCCTGCTATCTTTCCATTGGCGAAACCAGCCATGCGCAACCCCTTTCAACTGATACGAGGCCAAATCTACACACTCAACACCATTCACCACCATGACTTGGGTGATCTTCACAATCTCATCTATGAACTCATGCGGGTGCTTCTACCTTTGACCCGAGGAACTCTGGCGGGTTCATTCTCAAGAAGTCTATGACTCGAGCCGCCGCTGCATTGTCATTTTATGGAACGTGCGCAATAGCCTGCTGATTGACCTGAGCAGTCAAGGCATGCACAAGCATCTGAACAGCTGCCCGAAACTCAGCATGGGCAACTGGCTCCTGTGCCTGGAGCTCCTGAACTGGTTGGGCCTAGTGGTGCCCATTTGCATCACCTTCCTCATGACCTTCACCATTCCCATTCCTTCTAACATTCATTCTTCGGGGAGCCATGGTTATGCAATTGCGAATAGCACGAATTAGAAGGATAAGGAGACTTTTCATCGCACAACATAGATCATGAAAGAAGGGAACATTTCCTAAATGTCTCGTAGCCTCTTCTTCATAAGTGTGGCGCGCTTCACACCCATGAAAAAGACTCTACTTAACGCGGCTTTCAAACACCCTAGGACACGTCAAACCTATTGCTCTAATACAAAGTTTTTCACGACCTAAACGGAGGCCTGGATCGCAGCACGGGACAAGGAGCCCCGAGAGACCTCAAGTTGACCCGTGGCATAAGCATACACCTAACTCAATCAAAGAAACTGAATAATCAACAATATAATCATAGAAAAAGTCTAATTTAAACATGACATAGAATACAAAATCTGAAGCTGAATACAACCATATGCCTGAGAAGCCTCTAAACATGATGAGTTGATGGGACAAGACCCCAACTAACTCAACAAAACTGAAATACATATAGGAAATATGAATAGTCTAGTCCTCGGGAGATGAGGAGTCACCAACAACGTACAATGCTATCTCATAAGACGGACTAAGAGAGACACTGAACCTGAGAGCCGGGTCTTGTATCATGATGTTCATCGGTCTGGATGACTACACGCAAGTGCACGTGGTCGAACAAGTAGTAAAATAGCTCAAGTAAGCCAAGTATCGATCCCACAGGGACTGGACTTAAGGTATCAATCTACTCAAGTG